>JAEQBH010003728.1:0-135995 GCA_016808115.1 Tetrastigma voinierianum
TTTCCCGAACAATGAAGCGAAACTTGGAGAATTTGAAAGAACGAAAGCTCTCAAGTATTTGGTGCTTGGCCAAATTCAATACTTATTTAGTACCATAAGAAATCTCTAGAATTTTAATGGTTCCCTATCATGAAATATTCTGACCGCAAACTTTGACAAGAAATCTCAAGAACCCTCGAATCCTCCACAATAAGTTCAATATTCACTTTTATGTAGATATGGAGATATCTAGGTTCTTATAGCTTCTCCTAGATAAGTGTGAGAGATCTTTTGACCAGGATATGACATCAGACAATAAAGACATGATTTAGGAAAATTCACATTCATGAAGAAGAGTACTTTGACTGAAGCACCACATGATCAAATATTTTGAGCAGGAGAGTGGTAAGAAATTTGTGGAAATTCAATTTTATTTTTCTATCTTGTAATTTAGTAACGCTTAACGTTTTCGGGTGTCTTTCTATTGGAAATGAATATATTTTGCATCATGACTATATTTTAGCAATCATTTATCAAAGATGTCTTTTACTGTAAAGCTGATTGCCTTAAACTTGGCTATCTTTTGATAAGGTAGTGTAAGAAATTGCCAATGTTCTTCATATATATCGAGATATTAAATATGGATAAAATGAGTTTGCTGCTGATACCTGCAAGAGGCCTAGACTTCTGATGATTCTCGATGAATAATCAATATTGTTATCAATGCAATCGCTTTGGTCCCCTCAACAACGAGGCCAAGCATGACAGATAAAAGTTGCCTCTTGAAGACTTACGTAAGATGACTTCAAAGAGGCAATAGCCTTGGGACAAGGCGCAAGGCATAGAGGTGATTCTTTGATCTCGAATTAAGATTAAATAGACAAAGATTATAATTTTATTTAATCTAACATTAGATTAAATAAAGTATAAGATGAAATATTATATTATCAATCATAGAGGTAATAAAATGATGGGTTATCAATCTAGTCTAGGTGAAATTTGATGACAATTTTAATTTCAATGATTATGTTCAAAGCTTCTCTAGAATATTCAATATCTTATTTTGTTCTTTAGATGTCTAAAAAAATAGGATATGTATTTAGATAGTGTGAAATGAGAAGAAAAGAATGCTTTTCTTTATTGAATGAGTGAGCTAATTACATAGTATAGAGACACCTATATATATACAAAATAATGGAACAAAAAGGAAATAAATAAAGTATAAAAGGAAGGAGGATAATGTACAAAAAAATGTAGGAAATAAACAAAAAAATATCTAGGGAATATTTTTTGATTCTCAACGCTCTCCCTCAAGCTGGAGCATATAGGTCATATGCACAAAGCTTGTTACATATGCATTTAATCGGAGAGGGTCTGTTAGAGAAGGTCCTTCAAGAGGATCCGTCTGAGAGGGTCCATTGAAGGGGGTCTGACAAAGAGGGTATGATCTTATAGCTGGGTCCGGCCGGAGATGATTCACGGAGAAGATCCGCCAAGCAAGATCGATGGAGAAGATCCGATCGAGAAGATGCTACTTTACCTAAAACCAACCATGGCTTTGATACCATGTGAAATGAGAAAAGAAAAATATGTTTTTCGTTATTCAATGAGTGAATTAATTACATAGTATAGAGACACCTATATATATACAAAATAATGGAACAAAAAGAAAACAAAATAAAATGTAAAAGGAAGGAGGATAATGTACAAAAGAGATAGGAAGGAGGATAATGTACAAAATAGATAGGAGATAAACCAAAAATATTTAAGGAATATTATTTGATTCTCAACAAATAGGATGAATATCTCTAAGCAATGTGATTTTCATATGATGAGGATAATATTGAACACTTTGAGTAATAATTATTATTTCATTAATTTTATAAGATATCTTGGCGGATGAGAAGAAATAGCGTTGATTGTTGGAGACAACACTCATATTGGTTGAGTATCTTTACTCCAGTCATTTGTCTATCACCTTTGGTTAAGAGGAGTTTTATCGCCTTGATGTTGCCAATTGCATTTGACAACACTGGCCTCTGACATCTGTGATTGTTGATAATTCATCGCGGTTCCTTTTTATTTCAAACTTCCATCTTTGTCAACCTCAGTGCTACTTTTGATATCATTACTTTGTTCCTTGACTAGTAATAAGATAATGAGATGAAATAGAAGAGGGGCATTTGTGGAATAAAGATGACAGAATCCTTGAAAGGAGGTGGGGGAGGTCATATTAAACAAAACTGTATTTGATGACAGGATACATGAAAGGAGAAGGTGGGTGAGGTTAGATCAAACAAAAGTTTTTAAATCTCTTCTCAAACTTCAGCAGCCATGCTCTTGTCTAGCCCTTCCCGAGTTGCAGAGAAATTAAAATTACAATTTTGAGAGGGTAATTATGCAGTAGATGAGACTTGCTCAAATAGCTCTGAAAAGGAAATCGAATGAAGAGAAAGACGACATTCTTCAGCACCCAAATAAGGCCACATATATAATAATAATAATAATAAAAAAAACATTCCTGGTCTTTCTGAAGTTATTACATGTTTTGGTGTAACCGAGAGCTTGGAACTTACAGAAAATAGACTGCCCTTGCTAAATTGACCCCTCTCCTCGCCCCTTTTGGTAGAGTGATCAAATAGCCCCTGGTACTATCTTGTGCTAATTCTCCGGTTTTAGGCATGGGAGTATACTTTCACTCTCTTGGGTCTTCAGTTATGTTGCTTATGTGTTAAACTCATGTTAGTCTTATTGTGATGAATTCAACATTGCAGGGTGTTCAGTTCCATCCAGAGAGCATTATTACTGGCGAAGGCAAGGGAATTGTTCGCAATTTTGTCAAAATGATCGAGAGAAGTGAGTCTCAATATCAGAATTTGGGGCTTTAATTTTTTCTGGACGATTGCAGTCTTTCCCAATTATAATTCTGTAGCTTCTGAATGTGTAATTTATCTTCTTTTTTAGAAAGTATTAAAAGGGTATTACAAATGTTTTAAAAAATCCCGACCGGCTGACCGACCCAAAATTATCGCTCATCAAGCGATCTGGTCGAACCGCTACAACCGGCGACGTAATAAATATATTATTTAAATTTTAATATATAATTAATAATATTTAAAATATTATTTATTACTTTTAAATAAATAAAGCATTTTAAAATTTATTTTAAAATATGTATAATATTTAAATATGAAAACATATTAAAAATGAAATAAAACTTATTTATATAAAATATATAAGTTACTTAATGAGTAGTAATATATACCTTTGTTAACATCTAAAATAATCACAACGACAAAGCATTAAATTAAGTAGAAATGTTTTCAGAATTTTTCCTTTCAATGCTCGAATCCATGCTCCCGTAGATTTAATCAATTTTCGCCAAGCCACATCCTACAAAGCCTTTCTACGGCAAAACAGCCGCTGACGTAAAGTTTCCAAAACGACGCCGCTTTAACTCAAAAAATTAAAAATTAAATTGTGGGAGCGAATCGTTACCACAGAACCGCTGGTTCACCGATTCGATCGTCAAGTTCATCCGGCTTCATCCTGGCTCGACCAAAAACTACAGGACGAACCCACCTGCCATGGCCAATGACAAACCGACATCGTGGTCGGACCAGCTTGGTCTCATCCGCTAAAACATCGCAGACATATACTTACATAGTTTGGGAGTTTACATTTTGATAATTTGAGGATTTAATTTGGAACCAATTGGAAAAATTAGTATTAACAAACTGTTTCTTGACAAATGTTCTGGAATTAGCCTATATTTTTTGCAAGCCTGAACCTTCATTTGACTAAAACCTAACCCTGTTTTCTTACATGTGAGTCTGTGACTGGAAAGTTGAAGGCAAAGAATGTGGGGCTTCTCTAAACCTGGCCACTGATAATACCATTATCTATTTGGAAAGTAATTATAGTTTAGGAAAAAGCTACAACTACTAGATAGAGACATGGGAGATGAAATTATGATTGGTAATGTCATGAACAGTGTTTTCCATCCACATGCATTGAGCAAGTTGCTAGATTAGTTAGAAAAACTTGAGAAAAAAACAAGGGCGATGTTGGAGTCTTGTCCATGCAAATCATACCACTTGCTTTCATGTGATTTTATCCACCACCATACTTAGTTATATAATTTACCCTCTCTCCTAAACAATAGTTGCGTGTTGGATAGGCATTGTTTTATTCGTGACAGGTGATCCTTGACTATTTCAAACTTATCTATAGTCTTGTGCTTTTGTCAATATAACTTCTGTTGCTTTCTTCTTCCTGATTTTAGTACTCAGTCTAGAAGAAGAAAGCGACTCCTTTATTAATTTTTTACTATTGGGAAGGATTCAACAATCAAGTTGCTCTCTCGATCACAAGCCCATCACCATTCCTTTGCCGCCCAACTTTGGATACCTGATTGGAGATGTCTTCATAGGAAATGAATTACTTGATCAAATTCTATTTCTATGGTGACACTGGTATAAAACTCTTATGGAAAAGGTAATGATCGGGTAAATCTCTTAATGGTCTTGATAAGATTTGAACTGATAATTTATTGAGTGAATTTCAAGGTCTTACACCAACTGAGCTACCCCACGATACCCATAGTAGGGGAGTTGGCCACTTGATACTTCTTCCTCCATCCCCACACCCAATTACCAGAAAAAGCATTCACTAAATTAAGTGGTTGCCATGGCTATCCTAAGTTCCCAACTGCATTAATTAAAGGCTTTTACAAGAGCTTTAAGTCAAGAAAGCAAGTCCAAAATGACAGGAAAAAAGCCACTAATCTCAATCCAAACGTCCACATGCCGTTTGTCAAACGCAACCTACCTTAAGAGATTCCCAGTTACCCCCTATTGACAAAATGGCCCGGCAAGAGAGGCTACAGTTCAACATTTAAGAAAAAAAGTCTACAGGATCAACAGTATCCAGTCCGTGGGATATTTCTATCATGTTTGGAAAATATTCTAATTACTTACCCAGTGAAATAACATAATTTGTTTGCAGACACAATGATGTAGTGTTGCTAAAATAGAACATGATGCTTATAAGATCAAACGACCGAAACGGGAAAAATACCAAAGGCAGGTACACTAGTATATATATAAAACACGGATGGCTTTATATTTATAGCAACTCAATATGCCAAATTGTTTACTGAAAGCATGAGGGGTGTTGTCAAAGTACACATAAATCATCACCAAATTCAATTTATAAAGCCAGTGACAAACATCAATAATGACATAATGGCTGGAATAAAGGTATGAATTATATACATACCCAACACCCACCCAAACCCAAACCAACCAACCCCCCAATATCTCTCAATAAATCTGTGCTCTTTCCCTCTCTCCCTCTCTCTCTCTCTATTCACATTAAAAAAAGAAAAGAAAAAGACAAACAGACAATGAGAAAAAGAAAAAAAAAAGCACTGATCTAACTAAATAAAATCAATGACGATTTCGATGCAAATGGAGGTCCCCTTTCTACCGGTAGTAGCCTCGCCTTTGGGTTGATCGGTTCCTCGGTGGCGGAGTGGCGGGTGGTGGTGGCGCCCTCCAAAGGTGACCGGGCCGAACCTTCGCAGACGCTCTGCTTCCTGGGCATTAACCACACACTCAGATGGGGGGGCTGTGTATCGAACACGATCATAGCAATAGGAATAGGTCATGAGTGTCTTCCTGAACTTCTCCATCTTGCTCCTCTGCTCTGGCATGATGATTCCTGTGGGGATAATTGCTTTAGAAGTAGGACCATTTTCACATTTTGGAGTCTGCTCAATTGGGTCAACAGCACATCCATGTAGAACAAGGTCAGAGAATTCTGCCACATAAGGAGCATATTTGTAGTTCACTCTGTATCTGCCTCCATTGGTAGCCCACTCTGACCCATCCCATATTGTAGCATATAAAGACATTGGCTTCGATGGAAAATCCCCACCCATTGCTTCAGTCCTCTTTATCTCTCTAATCGGAATATTGTCGACATAAAATCTGCAAAACATCACAACATTGTAAGAAATAGGAACACATGAGGAGTCATAGAAGACTAACATATTTGTCACAAAGCCTAATACAATAAAGTCCAGACTACAACAAGACAAATAATTAGAGAGCATATATGTTTAAAAGTGGTTCACGGTATTAATTAAAAGAAGAAAAGGGCAGTTGCTAGAGAAGAAAACATTAAAAGAATATGAATTTTCTAAAGAGAGGCAAAGATGTATGGTTACATGATCTGATTATCAGTCCAGAGAATACTGTACTGATGGAAATCTTCTGAAGGATCGAACCCGAGGTGGTATCTCTCTTCCCTTCCCATGTTGGTGCTTCCATTGCCATAAACATTGGTCTGAACCCTCCATTCTTTGCCTCTAATGTTACCCAAGAACTCGAAATCTAGTTCATCATGGTTCGCCTCAAACATATCTGCATTTGACATCTGTAATCAAAGAAACAAAAAATATTCACAGATGGGTTTTTGTTGGATTAGAACAAATATTATGATTGTTGTTATAAACTATGTTACAATAAACTTGTTTGAAAATCCATTCAGAATGATGTTTGGTTGAAAAATATGTAAGAAAACTGTGTCTTTAAGTATATACAGTATCTTTTGGATTAAAAAAAAAAAAAAAAAACTCAGAGAGTGAAAAACCTCATCCGGGTGCACTGGCATTTATTGAAACTTGTCGATCACCATCCCACTGAATTTTACCAAAATTTTTGAACTTCAATAGCAGGGTCGTCTTGAAAAAAAGAACCTTACATATTCATTTTTCTTCAAAGGACATCTTTTTGTATTCTCTTTGATCGATTTTTGGAACTTGAAACCAAGAAAACTAGTGAAAAAGACCATCTGGTTGACATCCATTAGACCATAATTTTCAACCAAAACTTAAAAGATAATAAATATATAAAGAAATAAAAAATCAAGAAGATGGGATTTTGAGAAAAGAAAAAGAAAAGAAAAGCCTAAAACCATCTGGTTCGGATTGGTCTAATCAGATTGTTTAACTTCCAGTTCAAATTATCAAATATGAACATGGGATGAAGAAATTTCAAAAGAAAATCCAGAAGGCAATCTGGTAGAGAGATTTGATAAGGTTTTTGAACGGATTACTCACATAAAACGCGACAACAACTCCAGCTGTATAATCTGCAGGCAACTTGATCGAAGCGCTGAAGAATCCATGGAGGTAAAGGTCTTGAGAGATGAAACCAGAACCTGTGTGCCCCAACCCAAAAAACCAAAACAACTATCAAAAACCCAAAATCTAACACAAAACTATCCTCCACAGAATCAAAACACCATATCCAGAAAAAAAACATATATAACCTGTTCGTTCATCTAGAGACATGTGAACCGTTTTACCATCCTTAAGAATGGCAAGATTAGAATCCCCGAAAAGAGGAGAGTAGCCTTCGTCAAATGAAATGATTGGAAGGTCTTTAGAAGACCCAGAAGCAAGACCAAGAACACAGCAAACCAGCAGCAACAGCAGGCAAGAATCTACCATTTTGTGTGTGTTTCAGTGGTGAAAAATAAGCGCTTTCTCTGTTTGTTTCTATGGGCTTTCTTTCTTTCTTTTCTCCCCACTGTATGTGACCAAAAAGAAAAAAGAAAAAGAAAAAGAAAATAAAAGGAGTGATGAAGAAGCAGAGGTATATCTAGAAGCAACTCTACAGCAATGGGAAAGGATATAAAAAGGGAGAGATACTGGAAAATGGCTAATGATAAGAAAGACAAGAGCAGGTCATTTTATTGGTGGAATGGGTTTGATCTGTTCATATGTAGACAGATTTTCAAATTTATTTATTACATTTAAAAAAAAAAGACACTATTTCATTTTTCTTTTAATTATTTAAATAATATAAAACCACTCCCTTCTTTATTATTATTATCATTATTAACAATCATGGCTTCTTTTCTACCCTTTGTATGAATGAGCTAATAGGAGCTGTGAAGGCCTTAGAACAAAGATTTCTCAAGGCAAAAACTGATTTTTGCCCACCCTTTTCTTTAATTTCAGCTAGATTTCCGACCTGTTTCTTTCTTTCCCTTTTTTCCCCTTCTGATGTTAGTTCTTGCTTTGACTCCAATGGTCCTTATTATGCATATCTGTTGTCAACTGATCTCTTGAGCTTTGTCTCCATAAAAAAAAAATTAAAGGATTTTTAAATTAGTGTGACATCAAACTATATAAGAAAAATCTATTGATTTTTTTACTAACTCTAAGATGCCTTTTGAACAGTGTCAATAATGCCATTAAAGAATGATAGAAAATTGGAATCTTGAAAATAAAGCAACAAGGCATATCATTAAAATCATATTTACTACTTCTTCAATTCAATGTATTTGTTTCATTTAAAGCTATGCTTAAAACCCACTCTTGTCTCTATTCTATACTAGACCCACATTCTTTCATTTCAAATTGTCAAATACATGATTGCTTTTCAGGTTATTCAAAAGTAATGGATTAGATTAGTTGCCTTTGCTTGATTGTGGACATCTTTATTTCCAAAGTACAGTGTCTTTACTTGGTTTGATAATTGATACCTTATTATAGGCTATGTATAGATTTCCAGATCTGTATACTTTTAAAATATTTCCTTTTTAGTACTAATTTCTCAATCTGTCTCTAAACTAATATTAGGTTTTTATTTGTTTTTAGAGGCATAATAATACTTTAATATTGACTAAATCTAGGCCTAAATGAGTGCGGAAAAATGACCATTACTTATACATTAAGTATAGCACCCTAACTTTATCCTCATTGAGAACTTCCAAATTAAAAATGAATGAAATTGGACTTAATTAAAAAAAAATTGAAGGATTGAAAGAGATATAAAGTAGACAAATCCTTACAAAAGTAAGAAAACAATTAAAGAAAGGGGGCAACAGTGGGATGGGGAAGCAAGCACAAGCCCAGAAAGCTTAAATCATTAGGGCAAAAACAATGATAGGTGGGACTTTTGGGGCAAAAAGAGGATTCTCTTTTATTAATTTCCCATTTTTTATCGTATATAAAAGCGCAATTCAATGAAATTATTTAAAAGTAGGAGACAAAATGTGCAAACCACCCTCCCCTCCCCTGCATTTCCATTTCCGTTCAGGTAACTGGCTAAATGCCGCCGCCCCCCCAAAATACCCTCGTTCATAGCGAAATCTACTGATTTGCCCCAAACTGTGTACACGGCGGAGTGGCACTCTCGTAAATAAAGTGCCGCGGGCTGGGCAATAAAGGTCATTTAATGTAACAAAAAGTGGAAGGCTCCTATCGGCGAAGAAAGCGTGGGCCAGAATCTATATTTAAAATTAAAAATTAAAAATGCGCGTTACTAATTCACAAATCTACCACGCCAGGTGGCAAAAAGTCCAGCGAATATATCGGCTATTAGACGCGAGCCCCCAAGACTCAGTCACCACGATAATTTCGCTTCTCCTAGTAATACGGCTACTACTCATGCCATCTGACGTGGCATATTATTTCCACTTCAGCAGAAAAACTAACCGTTGCCCTGCAATTGGGGCCCCACACTCCAGAAAATTTGTTTTAGAGCGTCATTCATGGGGGCAGGGCACCGTCTTTACTGCGCAGTTAACGGCGTTAATTTTGGGGGGCTGATCCCGTTAAAGTGGAATAAAGCGAAACGGGTGGACTCCCTCACAAGCTTCATAACGTCCGTCAACAACGGTGCCAGTCTCCCTTCTTTTCTTTAATCTGACACTATTTCATACATCCGTGACCGTGACACACTCATTCATGGTGTATGGTGCGTTGGGGGTCCACTCTCACGCGCGAATACATAAATAAGTTTTTTTTAAATAAATAAAATAAATAAACTGGAGAGATTTATTCGGTGAAAAGTTTTGCCAACTTTATTTTCTCGGGAAAAGACTCGACGGTTGGAGTTGGGGTTGGGGGGGTGTGCATGTTAGTTATAGGGCTTGTGGGCGGTGCTAAGTTGCGCAGGGTGCCGAGGTTATGAGCTTTTTTATTGAGATAAAAAGATTGAAATTCTAAAGGCAGCTCTAGGAACAATTGGGAATGGGGGGGATCCCTAGAAAGAATGTGTTGCGCATATGAGGGCGCACGTGACCTGCAAATGCAATATCCAAATTTTATTTTTCATGTCTAGCTTTACATATTACAAGTGAACAATGTTGATATTAGATTTTTCGGGAGACAGTGGGACTCACTATTCAACGGGGGTGAGTCCATTTCGGCCACGAGGGTTACCGCAAGACTACAAAACACGTGGAGAATCATACCCAAACAGCCCCCCACCTCAGTGGTAATATTACTTAACTAACGTGGGCATTTTGGTCATTCGATAATGGTTATTCTCAGGAATCAGGAGACATGGTTGAGGCTGCTTTGTCTCCTGGGGATGTTTGCCTGTCTAAGAAATCGAGCTTTTTCTCTGTTCTCTCTCTCTCTCTCTTTCTTTTTCCTTTAATAAAAAAGAAAAAAATAATTAAAAAAAAAAAGAAGAAGAAGAGGATATGGACCATCCGGTTATTCCTACAAGCCACAACGTGTGAAACAGAGTGAGTGAAGGCAGAGAAGCCTATCAAGTAAGGAGGTGGTGTCCAGATAGGGATTGCCAAGTGGTTTTGGGACAGACGAATTCTGCTTTTTATCCAAATCATACGTGGCAACCCTACCACATCATCACCCAAAAGAAGGAAGGAGACGCCCCTTTTTACACCATCCGAATTAGGATCGGATGGGGGGGTTCACCGTTCATGGAGTAATGAAAGAAAGACCCGTGACAGCTCCCCCCTCCCCCCCCAATTTTGTAAATCGGCCCCATTTCCATTTTCACTTCATCCAACATTTTCATCCTCACTACCATTCCCAAAAAAAAATCAAAAAAAAATCAAGCACTATCTTCCAAAATTTCACCTCCTGAATTTTCGAGTGTTTTTTTTTTTTTTTTTCATAACTCAAATAATTGAGATTCTCTACCATTGTTACGTATTAAATAATTTTTTTAATAAACTACGGGTATCCGAACGAGTTGGTGCTGGAGCACGACTTAACTATTTAATATTTATTCTAATAAACCCAAGGAAATTGAATTGATGCTTATCGGAGGGTGAGCTGAAATTTTTACCTGCTTACCTGCTGAGTTTTCAAAAACTTTTTAAATTCTTCATCTTTATTATTATATATTATATAATATTTTTTTTCCAATTTGATGGACGTTGAAGTTAGCAATTACATAAATCCTTTTAAGATTACGAGGTGACTCGAACTTATGGTTAACGAAGAATGAACCCAAGATTATACCAACTCAAAACTGACCCTAAGGTTTCTATTTAAGTACTTTTTTTTATTTATTATTCCCAAAGAAATAATACCAAAATTTACATTAAATGCTTATCTCAACTCAATAAGGAAGATAGCTTATAATTATTAGACAGCAGAAGGTGGTGGTGGTTAGGGTTTGAAAATGAATATCCTTACTAATTTTGTAATCAATTGGATTCCCTTGTGATTAGTAAGTAGTAACCAGAACAGTGGTTGAATATCATATTCATATACTTTCGGTTGTTCCCACCTTTTCAGTCAAAAGTAAAAAAAAACTTATGGAAAACTATATATTATCAGCCTTTTAATAATATGTTGGGCATATATACTTTCATTAACATAATTGTAGCCGTTTTTGAGCCTGTAACCATATCATGCATTCCCTTGCCTCTCGTTGGGCAACCCTTATGAAATTAAAAAAAAAAAACAAAACCATAGGATAGACTGATAGAGTAGAAGGGTAGGCATGAAATGGAATCCCAATAAATAATTAATTATTTATGCATTTAGGAAGAACAAAAACAAGAGAGTCCACCAAAAAAACACGAAAACATTATAATATGTACGTGAAATGGTGGGGTTCCTCTTGATTCAACAACTATACAATATTAAATGGTGGGCTAGTGTAGGGCCATTCATATCATTTAATATTCCCGACAATTCAAACACGTAAGACAAGGGTTATTCATTACAAATATTGTGCTGGGTGAGGTTAGTATGGCAGGAAGATAAGAGAAGATATGGGTGATATGATTCTACAATTGGAATCATGTAATTAATGAATTTATTTTTCGTTTAAATTTTCTGATATTCGAATAAGTTTAACAATATTCCTTGTCATTCAGAAAACTACAATGTATTGACAACTGTCCATCGACTCATGTATAATGATCACAGTCATGCACCCGGATGCTCATCAAGTCATTTTCCTTGAATGTTAACTAATAAATATATGTGGAGAAATTAGAATTGGTGAGAAGTCCCACAATGGGGAAAAGAACAACTGGGGTGATGAGTGGAGTGAGATGAGATGTATTAATCTTGGGATTGTGATGGTTTACTTGCAAGTTGGTGCAGCAAATGGCCATGCATATTATGACAGAATTAATGGAGGGTTAAGGTTGTGTGCTGTGTGGGACTGTTTGAATGAGTCCTCGATCTGGTGGGGATATTATTAGAGAAGCTTCGTTTTGGGTTGAGAGGCTTTGTGGAGGAGTGTCCACGTCCATGGCTAAATCAGTGCCCACCGGTGACATGGAGGATAGACTCTAATAGACTCTTGTCACGATCTATATTTAATCACGTAGATATTATCTTTTTTAGATTATAAGAAATTTTCAAGACTTTAAAACACATTAATTAGATTAAATGAGATCTTAATTATATAATATAGAGATGACAATTTATGTTAATGGGTGGTGTCAGACTATAGGTAATCTCATCAACATCGATTAACTAATTGTGTTAAAAAAAAAATTCATACATGGCCCAATTATTAATTGGTTGATATGACACGTAAAACCTGATTATGAATAATTTATTTAAGATTTTATTTGAATCTAACCTATTTAAATTTGACACAAATATTAACCTATAAAATTTTGATGCTTCCAATTATATAATTAACATGTAAATTTAGGTCAAATCTAAGTTATGCAAGTTGACATGAAAATAGCTAATTTATTAAGTGAGTTGACACAAATTGAATCAAAACATAATTATACTAAATCAAAACCTATAAATTTCGCGTCGATTTCGAATCGTGTCAAATTTTGTCAACTCTATTATAACACCATTAGTGAATTTCATCTTTCATTACTTTCGATATTTGGCCATGAAGGCCACTAGGGGTAATTATCCCTCCATGACATAGTTTATAATTATCCATATCCAATTATATAAATATTATTAGCTTTGGAACGCTCACAATTTTAAAACACATTTACTAATTAAAAGGAGCTCATTTTTGTTTTATAGTGTTATTAGAAACTTTTGACAAAAGCAGCAAGGAGCGGTGACAATTGACATGGAGGCCAGCGGGGTAGATCATCGGCATGAGCTAGTGGGAATAAGCAGTCCCCATGCGTCGATGTGGGGGAGATGATGACCTTGGCCCTCCCTCTCCCTCTCCCTCTCCTTCTTCCATCATCATACATGATACACCCCTCTCTTCACTCACTCCACCACCCTCTACCTATCTATCTTTTTCTATATATAGATCTTGTCCCTGTCTTCATATATCCTCCCTACAATTCAATCTTTTTCTTCCATCTCATAGGTTTGTTCTCTGGTTTCATCCCCATGTGCCGCGTGTGGGTGTCATTCTATGACCGAAAAATATCGTTGGATTAATCTTTTTTATATATGGAGTGCAGATTGTAAAAGAAGATTTAAAAAAAGAAAAAAGATTAATAAACAGCTGAGTTCTTGTTCAGATTCACCCGTGCCATTTAATCTATTGGGTTCTATTGTTCTTCCGTTCCCTATTCCGTAGATTAGAAGACTTTGTCCCACTACATCTTCACCCTAGTGATAGATAGCTCCATCAAATCATCTAAATAAATAATACCTCAAATAAAAAATTGAAACATCATATAATTCTTCAGATTCCTCAACATAAAAGTAATGGAAGTTTTTGTTTTTTACTGTCTTTTTTATTTAAGATTTCTTCCTCTTTTGACTTAATTCGCATGGACTAAAACGTTGGTAGCTTCACCGATTTCCTTTTGAAAGTAGAGATCATATTTTTGGAAAAAAAAGTAAATGAATAATCTAGCTGTATCATGTATGTGATTAAAGAAAATGGCAATCGGTGTTAGTGATGTTAAAACTTTACTTTACGGTTGACCTTCCTCTCAAATCTTTTCTCTTTTTCTTGATAATCCTAGATGTTTGACCTAACTTATACAAATTTCGATAAATTAATGTCATGAGTCCTAAAGTTTAATGATACGAGTAAATCCTCTATTCCTAATGGAACCAAGTTGCACTTTTTTCTCTCAAATTAGTCACTCCATTCTTTTTCATACTCCTGAAAGCATGAAGAATGGGGAAAAAGAAAGAAAAAAAAGTCCTAGTTATAATTGATACTACAATTACTCTCTCTCCTTCTCTGTATTTTTCAAAGCTTTGATTGCCAGAATATGATTACTAGATTTATTTCATCAATGTGTTTTGCAAAGGAAATGATCACAGTGATAGTGTTGTGAGAGAGGCATTCTTTTCAGAGCTTTCCTTGTATAACTATATATTTATTTTGATGAAGACCTTGCTTTCATATCTAGCCCCACCCTTCCCCTTTTTTCCTTTCTCTTGCCAGTTTTTTTTTCCTGGATGAAATTAATTCTCCCGGATTTGAAAATGTTTCAGAATTGTATTCAGTTTGTAGAGCATTATTTAGAGAACTTATTTTCTACGAGTACTAAAATACCTAACCTAACCGAACTACGGTCTTGTCATGAAGGGTGTTGGGGGCTTGTTGTAGTTGAAACTGGAAACATGGATCAGGAACAGCGGTAGTAAATTCATTTCTCAACCAATCCATTGCATGTCATCATGTCACCATAATGGAGAATAGGGAGCCTCATCCATTACTATGTAATCATATTTGTTTTTTATTGAACAAACGATAGTTGAGGAAGATAAGCATGCTAGCAAACAACACTATTTTTATGTTGAATACAAATTTTCTCTTGCTGATTTAAATGGCTTTACGCTTTTCTCGTATTTTCAAAAAAAAAGAAAAAGAAAAAAGAATCAAATATATTTTTTGTGTTTTCTTTATTCTTCTTGCTTATTAGAATAAAAAATTGTTTTAAAAAACTGTAAAAAAAAAAAAGGAAGAAGCAGGCTCTATGTTTTTTTTTTATATAAGCATGTCTCTTGTAAATGAGACGACTCATGAATTAACCTAACTACTTAGATGTATTGAATGTTGGGTTGTGTTAGCAATAGAGATGGTAATATGAACGGTTTTTTTTAGGTTCTCGCTTCATCCCATCTCTAATGAAATAAGTTTGAGATTTATGTTATTGGGTTTTTGACAAGTGAAGGATAGGGTCTCAAGCCAAATCAGATAGTCCAATTCAAAAGATCGGTACGATACAGAGAATCCCTCTCGTTTGGAAAGACTACCCACATTCTATGCTGAACTCGATGCCGAGATCGTATAATTCCTTATATTTTGAGAAACCGGACGTTCATGGAAGACATCATTTTATGTGGCTCACACTTTATCTAGTATTTACTCCGAACCTACTTTAGTCATCTCCGATAAACTCCTTTCAAATTATTTCTCGAGATAAATTTCTCTCCGCAAGACCGTTCTCAAATGATAGCGCTTCAAACCTAATCAAGAGCTCAACCCCAAAAGATCGACCGACAGGCCGGAGTAACTTCTCGCCAGGTAAAAGCACTCATTACACACTCTTACGCGAACCGACGCGAGATCGTATCACGCGTGTGCTCTGCAATGTTTAGTCTCGATCCAATTATATAAAATACTTTTAAAATTATTTCATTTTAATTTAATTTTATATTTAATACATAATAATAAAAAATAATTTTTATTAAAAGAAAATTATAAAATATAATATCTTATTTTTTATAATTTATATTATTTTTAATATAATATAAAATAAAAAATATAAAAAATAAATAAAAATAAAAGATAAATAGGGCTAGTATGGGGATTTCACATTTTCGGACCCGCCAGGCCATATTTAATATTTTAAGTGGGACAAAAGGAGAAATAATATAAATTAAGGTTTATTTATAAAAACTCGTTCATACGATAACTTAGCGATAACGCGGGGATGGCGATTTATTCTCGAGATCTCGCAGAAATTAAAATTTCAAGGTTTAAAAAAATATGTATTTTAAAATAAAATCACGTTTGACGATATAAAACCTTTCTCATACGGTAACTGCAGCCTTTATACTTCAACTTTATAAATGTAACGGGCGGCTGTGACGGGCCGCGCTGTTGTTAGCAAGTGTTTGGATGGATAGAAAATAGTAGCCACATTAATGATGACGGGCTCAACCAGGATGACACTGTGCATGCTATTGCTACCGATGGTCTATGGGCCGTGTGAATTTCAGTCTGGTATAAAATGAAATGGGCTATAGTCAAGGTGCAATTGGTAGATCACCTTTTCTCCCTGTTGTTCAAACTCAGAAAGCACTATCACATTGAATACGTAGAGTTGAATTGAGGATCATGGTAGTACACTTCAGATTGAATATTTTTTATAAGAAAGTATTGAACAACATATACATGCTATCTTAAAATTCTCAGAGAAGAGGGAGTGGATCAGTGTCAGAAGAATATATGGATCCTGGAAAACTTTGCTGGCATCACAAACAAAAATACAAGTAAATGAATAGAAAGCTGTCTGCAATCCGGAAGTATCAGCCGATCCGACTGACATTGAGTTTGTTTCTCATTGATTATCGGTTCAAGTTCACTTAGTATCACTAAAGGAATTATCCTACCATTAATTTCATGATTCCAAGAGATTAGTGGGCAATATTTTTTTTTTTTTTGGGAAGCTAGTCTGGTTGGGGCTCAAATCTTATGACATGGGGGGACATGACATGACTGAAATGTATGCTTTACTAAAAGTTGCATGCAAGAAAGAAGGTGATGAGGATAGAGAATTAATTAAAATGGAATACGGTGAAGAACCAAAATGTTCTTTACGAGCAACAACTCTGGCCTATTCCATTCCTCATGTACTTTTTTTTATTCTTTTTCGGAGTTATGTCCCTGTAACGTAGCTGGCCCAAGAATCAGAGCCGCCCCGGGCCCTTCTCCAAATTTTACTACATTTATTTCAGCCTTTCATGCTTTCCATTTTGAATTAATCCTTATTCGACTACTCAAATTTGAGTGTAAAGGTGCTTGTAATTATCCGTAAATAAATGCACCCAGCCTGCCACTCGGCCTGGGCCGAAAGCCGGGCCGGCCAAACAAGGAGCTAAACGAGCCGAGCCAGCCTTTAATTTAGTTGATAACTACGGCCGAAATTTCACGCAAAGCTCTACGTCACGGACTCCATCCGTCTCTGAACGGCGCTCGCCATACCGACGGCGAAGATCCGGTCTTCACCGGCGATCCGTGATCGCGCGCCGAGCCGAACGCCTGTGTCATGTGCTTCCGCTGATATCGATGTAATGGATCCCCGTTTCGATCCAATGACACGGATGGCAAAATGTAATGATCCTCAGTTTCGCAGCGAGGCCGACGACAAGACGGCCGGAAATGAGTCAATCCCACGACGCCACGGGGATCAGACCTGGGATCTCCGTGATCCGCCTGAATGAAATGGTACCCATCGAGAGCCAATGCCAAGCGACGACGACATGCTCCAAAGGACACAGAGTTAAGGTGCCTAAGAAGGACGTCTGGGGAAGGATACATGTCAAATGACCCACTCCAGACGACGGTCGATTCTACAGACAAGAATCCGATTACAAATATGAGGGTATCGCACTCATGAACCATAGAGTCGCGGCCATGAGCTCTAGACAAGGCTCACGGACCGAGTAGCATTGAGGGAACGCACCTTAATTCACCGACAGAGCGATCAACTCAGTACTCGATGAACTGTGATCCAATCACCGTAGTATCGGGGGCCCCCTTTCGATACCCAGACGTGACTTAACCCACAGATCTAAAGCGTACGGGCAAAGGTGACTGGGCGTGATCGTGGGTGTGGTTTCACAGAGGAAACAAGGAGCCAGATTCGGATCGCTGCACTGCATACTAGGCCAGAGTGCCACCGTCACCATTGGTATGAAAATTACCACCTGCCTCGACATGGTGGGCGATTCTGATCTCCCATCCTGGTGGTAAAGCCTAATGTCTTGAAATTAATCACAAGATTCTTTGAATAAGGAGGCTGTGGCCAACTTAACCATGTGCAAAGCAAGATATTGCCAAATAGTTTCGCTGTTACTAATGAGTCTTGTTTGGCGTATCTTGTTGGATATATTATTTCTTTATTTAGATAATTGATTAAAAGTCCAATCATGTTTCTTATTCAATGATTTCATCTTATTTCTTCACTCAAGTAATTTCTACTGCTTTAATTCTATTTCATAATTTTTCGCCGTGTCGTTTTCAAGCAGTTGAAATTTTTGCGTGAATCCGTAAAGGAAACAAAATGTCAAGTGAGTGGCTTTAACAACTTTAGCATCAATTGCTAACCAACTAAGGTAAAACAAATCTCAGAAAATTATTTCCTAATTGATGTATTTGTTATCGATTGATTACAAAAAGTTAAAAAGTATATGGACCGAGTCAGATCGATTACAATACAAATTCTCAGATAGCCGGACGGGGCTGGAAATGGTGTTGCCTCGAGCCTGCTCATATGGAAAACCAGTCAATGAGCCTGGGCTTCAAACTTTTTTTTTAAACTGCCAAGCTTGAGCCTGATTTTAAGCTCGTCAAAAGCCCTCAGGCGGCCCAGCCCGCTCATAAACTGAACAGCTTCCAACTAAATGTTCGTGCTCTACGCGCGCCTGCTACTCACCTCATAGCCGTAGCCCCTCTCGTTCACACACAAAAGGTTTTTAACCATATGCTTCTTTATGCTAAGTATCATTTCCTCTAATTGAGACTAATTGTCCAGCTTGCTTTTACTGCTGGCCGGGGATGTTAATTGTGCCTTTTGCAGTCTTTTAGGAGAATCAGTTGGTGTCCTATGTATGCACATATATGATACAAATCAAATGATAATTAATTAAGGGCCATTTCCATTTGTGTCTAGCTTGAGACTAGGACTGTGATCACACCCATATGAGCTCCTCACTTCTCCACTAATCTCCTTAAGACCCTAAACAATAAATCCTTCAATAATCCTTAAGGACTCATTCTAAGTACCTTATTTTAACTGTTTGAATTGTTGAAAGTCATGAACATGATGCTTTCTTGCATGGGAGTACTAGGGGCGGAGCCAAGATTTGATTTCACTTTTCAGGGCATATATATAAGTTGCATAAGTTTGGTAAAGATTAATAAACGAGGATTATAGCCTTAATGGTAAATGTTGATGGATTTTCTACCTTGCTCTCAGGTGTCTCTTTCAATGTAAGGAGAAGTGGGGGCAGGTGCCCCCACCGAGCCTATACCAGATCCGATCCTGGGAAAGTGTTGGACTGGAACAAATCTCCTGGGTATGCTTTTAGGCTTTTAATTAGCTGGCTTGATTTCCTCCATTTATGCCTTGCTAAAGCTCAAAGTCTCCTCAAATTTGAATGTTCCAACCTTGCCAATCAAGAAATCATCGAGCAGAGTGTTCTATAAAGAAACACACTAAACAATAACATCACCGAAACAGAAAATTTGAGCGACTTCCAGGCTTTAGCAAAATACCTTTAATTCCCTTCGTCCCAAGTTTCAGGTTTTGCTCATTGCCCTCTGCCATGGACACCAATACCGGCAGGGTCGTGATCCGGCGGTCAAACTCCGGTTTAACGGTGGGAGCACACCTGTTTGGCATCTTATCTCTCATCCTATTGTTGTTTTGGTTATTGCATTATCGTGGAGGTCTTGAACTTGATTCTGACATTTCAGAACGTATATTTAATGTAAGTAGATTGACATTTTGTTTTCATGCCTAAATTCGGGAAAAAAAAAAAATTACACAACAAATTGAACTCTTGCTAGTGCATGTATCAAACCTTGTGTTATCTTCTTTTGTCAGGTTCATCCATTCATGATGTTCTTTGGGCTTATTTTTATCTCGGGTGAAGGTAAAAAACTTGTCTTACTTTTCTAGTAACTCAAGTGTTTTTACTTGATTTTGTTTCCATGAAAATGAAAATGAAAAGGAATAAGGAGAATAAAAGCAAAATCAGCGTTTGGATTGCGTTATTATTTTGTTAAAAAAGCATGGGCTTGTACTTGTAAAATATTAAATTCAAAAAATAAGAAACAATTTTTAGAGATTACCAAAATAATATTCTATATGTTTTCAAAAACGATTCTTAAAAATAGTTTTAAAAAACAGGGCCTTTGCGTCTCCCGGCTAGGAGTTTTCATCTGCTTCTCTTTTCTGTCATACATTCAAAATGTGCAAATAAATGATTATTAGGTTGGCGGGGGTGAACAGGAATGATGGCGTACAAGACACTAGCAGCAGATAAACCTATCCAGAAGTTTATTCACATGCTGCTTTTCCTGATCGCTATTTGTATGGGAATTGTTGGGATAAATGCTGTTTTGAAGTATCACGAAGGAAGATATAGAAAGATTTCATAGCTTGCATTCATGGGTTGCATTGCCACCTTCAGCTTGTTTATCTTGCAGGTAAAACAACCTATAACTATAACCTCATTTTTGATATTTATATAAACATTATGTCAAGATCTTAAACTATATGATTTTCACAGACATTAATAAACATTATGTCAGGATCTTAAACTATATGTTTTTCACATACATAACAATTAGACAAGAAAGCGTGCATTGATCCATTATAAAGTCTTGATAGAGATAATCAATTAAAGATGAATCAGATCCTAATATTTACATAAACATTAGGCCAAATCTTAAACTATGACTTTCACGTACATAATAGTTAGACAAGAAAGCGTGTATTGATACATTACAAAGTTTTGATAGAGATAATCAATCAAAAATTGATTTGATAGAAAATATGATAGCGGAGAGAGGACTAGTTCTATTTTTTATATTCCTTATACATCACAAATAACATGGATGTGTATAATTAATAGAAAATCTATCTTTTATCATCAATAGGATTTTGACACTAAATTTATTATTAAACCATAATTATTATAATTATTATCAATAGGGATGCCAAAAGTGGACCATAAAATAATATCTAACACATCTATAACCCAAAATACCATGTCAGACGCCAGATCCACATAAACACTATGTGGCTTCACCAAGGTGGATCTCATGCCTGGAGTTCTGTGTGGGGGCAAAAATTACGCCCATTGATTTTTTTTTTTTTTAAATTTCGCGGTATAAGGAGACTCAAAGAGCAAAGTTATGTCCACACTAAAAATCCATTAGAACTTTATCATTGGATTACAACCCTCATTAATTAATTCTTGTCAAATTATATATAACTTAAACTAGTCCTGCTGAAACAAAGTCCTGACTCCATCCTTGCCTTCACCGACCCTCATTTTTTTTTTTTTGATTTGATTTTATGAGTTGTGTGTTTTGGCAGTGGTTGGTTGGGTTTGTGCTGTTCATGTTTCCAAAGGGTTCACCAATGACAAGAGCCAGGGCGCTTCCATGGCACATATGTGGGGGTCGGGCATTATTATACATGGCCATATGCACAGCCCTGACCGGATTGATGGAGAAAGCTACATTCTTGGGAGACAAGTTTTACGGAAATGAAGCTCGTACGATCAACTTCACGGGCCTTTCAATCCTACTCTTTGGCATTTTCGTTGATCTTTCCCTTGTTTTTGCTCGCTACGTTTGATTTCTTTTATTTATTTGGATGATGATGACTCAATTGGATACATATTACCCTATATTATTTTATTTTTTGAAAGTACTGTTTGAAATAAAGGGTGAAATTCCGCCCCCGTGATCCATCGGGAACCGTTTGCGCAGGTTGGCTTTATTTATTTTTTTGACAAATCTATGCACCTAAAAATTAGAGAATTATTTTAACAACCTTCGGAGGTTAGTTTGTTCTTTTTAATGAGGATTTTTCATAAGTAAATTCTAAAGTAGTTTTAGAAACTCCTCAGTACCTTTCAAAAAAAAAAAAAAAAGTAAGAAAAAAAGAAACTCCTCAGTATTAATCATGAGTTCTATATATTATAAGACATAAAGCATATAAATCTAGTTATACTAGATATTTAAAGAAATAAGTACCGGTCTTATAGCAGATTAGAGAAAGGATCAGAAATTTGATATCATCATATTTTTTGGAACATAGTTGTTTGTACCCAAAATAAATTTGGCATGATTTAGGCTTGAGCCCAAATCCATGGTTAAAAAATCTAAATAAAATAAGTCCAATCCTATTGGAGAAAGCCCACGTATAAGGCATAAGGATATTTTTTAAAATTTTAAAATTTTTGAAAATTTATAAACGAAGGATGATGAGACTTTTTCTCAAAGTCAAACATGGCAAGAAGGTATAGACGGTCACTTGATGAACAAGCCTCCTTAATGGAGACGTGCTACTTGAGAAAGTGGGAGAGTGGAGAAAATATAGGACTTAGAGATTTGTGAGAACTACATAAAGGAGGAGAAGCTCTTCTGAGAAGGAGGGCCAATAAAAAAAATCGATAATTAATCGATCATTTCGACATGCAGCTGATGACAATCTCTTAGCTTTTCAATTAGTTTCATCAGTGAGCATTATATTTTCCGTCTACTCGAGTTTAACCGATTATACGAGTACATTTTATTCACATTTTGAGTTTTAATCATTTCTTTCAATTCCTCGGACATTGTTTGTTCATTTCATTCTAGTGCACTTTAACATTTCCTATAGTTTTTATTCCTACAATCAGCACATTTTACGATATTATTCTTAGATTACGAGGAAGTGTCAATATTGGGAAACTCGCTTTAATGCGATTAAGTTTGATTTCTTGTATGATATCGATTTGGAAACACTTTAATTTTATGCTTACAACCGCATGCTTGTATTTTATATGTTATAGTGAAAATCACAAAATCACCACAACATATTTTTGGCACGCCTGATGGGATATATCTTTGTTGAAGATGCCATAAAAGTTGAGAAGTAAAATCATTTTAGAGTCTCATGACTTAGGACTTGATGTTGTAGAAGTAGCACATCAGGGATTAGTTTTAGCCATGGTTGAACAACTGGAGAAAAATGCAGCAAGTTTTCTCTAAGAGGAACATGCATCAGATAGCCCAATTGGGTAAGAAGGGACAACAAGCATACGTAATGTAGATGTACCTATTCATTTCCCTAATGCTATTGAGGAATTTTAGGCTTTGATTGAGGAACTGAAGAATCAGGGCTTGATGACCCCATAATGTCTTGAAAAAAGAATGGTCATACAAACCAAGGCTATGGTTGAGCAAGTCAGAGTTATGACTAAAAAAAACGAAAGTCATGGTTGAGCAAGCCAAGGCTTTGTGATGGAATAACAAGCGAAACAACGACTAAGCATGGTGAGGCCATTTGTGAAGCAGCAAAATCTCAATCCGCAGTGAAGATCTTGGGCGATCTCGAAGCTTGTTGGGCGATAGAGGCAAAGAGTTGATTACGGACTGCAAGGTAACTATCTCGTGAGGCAGGGGCGGCACCTAGGAATTTTCATGAGCATGAATCCTCATCATTTCGCCTACACTGGTTGAAAATCATATCTTCCTCCCCATATACAGGAGAGAGATGGTGGAACCCGACAGATATCGATGGTGAACGTTCAAATCTTATTAGAATAATGGCTCCTTAAAGGTTATTTGCTAACACCAACCCTACTACACAACCTGTAGCCTATAATGAACCACTTCCTTTTGTTTAAGGTACGAGAGGCGCTATTCAACCACACTTAGGGGTAGGTAACTAATAGAGGAATGATAGAATTCCCTGACCTTTTATCTGACCACCTCCGCGCAGGACTTGGGAGGCAATAAGGAGATGGTATAAGAGGCATTTATAAAGGCTAGGCCTTACCTGAGTGGCGACTAAAATTTTACGAGAGCCATGCCCGGAGGTAATAGATAGAGATAATCCTTGCAGTAGGGTGTAGAGATTCAGAGATTCTCTTTGTTCTTTGGAAAAAGATGGAATGATCTTCATGGAACATGTGGCTGGGTTCTGAATGCGGTGTTGAGATTGGTAACTATAAATTCCCTTACTTCAAACTCCGAGGTTATTTCACAACTCATTAACGAGACTTGCTTTACTTAGTTTACAGCATTGTTAATGAATTATATTATGAGTTGACAAGAAATGGAGAGACAATTCCACATATAATTCTTTAGAGCTAAACTTGAGATTTGCATAACAGAATTATCAAGGGTATCCTAAAGGGGTGGAGAACCAACAAATTCATTCATTGCTAGTTTCAAAAGAATGAGGAATAGATGAAAATTTTGATCTCCACAGAAGCAGTACGTAGAGAGATAACACAACAAAGGGGACTTGATATAGAGTTGAGGAAGAAATTTCAAGGTATGGAGCTCATAGACTTCTATGAACTTGCTGCTAAGGTAACAGAATATGAAGAATTACTTAGGGAAGAAAATCAATGGAGAAAGACCTCCATGGGAACTTACTGTCAGGAGGTTAATTATGAAGAACTAGTAGTAGCAGATCTCTTAAGTATAGGTTCATTCATTTGTCCTCTACTAGTGAAGAAAACACCTAATTTATGGAAGAAGTCATAAGCCTCCTAAATACCTGAAGTCACAGTATACATTTGATGTGGTAAAGGCGAGGAAACCTTTGATTTCCTACTAAAGCGAAATTCATCACATTTCCCAAGATCACCACCTCCCTAACAAAGATGAGCTTAGAGGAAATGTCTACTGTAAGTATCACAACTCTTGGAATCATATCACTAATTCTTGTATGAGTTTCAAGAATATTATCTAAGATAGGATCAATAAGGGAATACTAAAGTTCCCTGAAAAAAGGATGCCATGGTGATTGATGATGATCCATTTCCACTAGTAGCTTCAATCAACATAGCTGCTACTGATTTGAAGGCAATGTTAAATGCAAAGAAGGCTAGGAGGTTTTCACCAAGTACCATGATAAGAAATGTATGGATTCCTAAGCAATATTTGGTTCATATGGATGATTTGGTAGCAAGAAGAAGGGTGTTTGTAGCCAAAGAAAGGAAAAAGAATGGAAGGTACCCATATCAGTCATCTGAAGATTTAAAACAAGAAATCAAGAAGAGGGGCTATAAAGCCCTCGAGCCCGGCCCAGGCCAGTTAGCGAATCAGAGCCAAAATCCAGGATGCCCGGTAAAGCCATTTATCAAATACATTTCATTAATATAAATGTTTTCGATCTCAAACATTTGCAGAAGCGATTTCAATTTAGAGGCGAGCCATAAACATTTACAAATTCAATGCGATTCCTTCCCTGAAATGTCATTAATAAAAATGGCATTTATGCGGTTTACAACCATCAATATCCAAAATCGTATTCGAGATATAGGTACATAAATAATTTCGAGTTGAACTCCTTTTGTTTATAAAACAATGTCATGCTAAAAAAGGGTGAGGATGCATGTGGCCAGACATACTCCATGAACTTCCCGAATGACTTTGAGCTCCTCTGACCTTAGGTTAAGCTTTCAATCACTATCTATTACTCGTGGCTGGCATTGATAAAATAATACGCTAAGCATTTTCGTAGCAGTGTTCTATCTGATTCTCTATTCCATTTCGAGTTCAATCTGAATCATGCATTTATAAAAATAATGCCTTCTCTGATAATACATGTGTAATGTAAAAGATACTTATACAAAATACACTTTTTAATATCATTTTTCGCACCGGTTTGCGATTTCACATATGACTATAGAATCAACATTCACGGCGGTCGGTTGGTAGATCACGTCACAATTTGCCATTATTAGCAATGTGATTTCACATTAGAATATTACGATCTCGCATATGACTAGAGTACGACATTCCACGGCCAGTTGATTGGTGAATCTGTCACGATTTGTAGTCATTAGCAATGTGATTTCGTATTCAATATTACAATCTCACATATGACTATAGAAAGCGACATTCACGATAGATTCAGTTGGTGAATCTGTCACATTTATCATTGATATGATATGATTTCGCATTGAACAAATCTGATTTACCCTTATAATGGTCGGTTGGTGAATGCGTCATCTTGGTCATTCAATAATACATTTCAAATCAATTTACTCACATGCAGTAATTTCACTTATAGTTCAAATACATGCACACATGCAGATATTTGACAAATATTTCGAATACTAATAATTCAAATCAATATATATTTCAAAAATAGAACTTGAAATGAGGTGAGTCACGAAGAGCAAACGAGACAGCTATGATCCATGTCTCTTTGTGCAGTCTGGAGTAGGTTGTCGTCTTCGCGCTTTTTAGTTAAATACAGTCTCCATGGCTCTTTGGTGGTTGAGCGATTAATTGTCTTAAGCCAGATATTGCGGCGAAGTGCGGTCGCGTTTTATTAGGATTTTTTATTCTTTATTTGAACTGATTGGTCATTTATTAGGGTTCTGGCCATGGATTAATGCCGAATCACGGTGTTCGAAACAAAAATCACGAAATTTGTTCACTTTGTGAACAATAGTTATCTTCTTGGCGTAACCTTCACATTTACTTGTAGTGGGCGTACCAGTGCCGTATTGGCCCTCGGCCTCGGCTGCGACGGCGTCCGGCTGCGACAAGTGCATGCCGGCGTGGGTTACTGCGTTGCGACGTAGAAGACCCAAATATTGCCCAGATTTTCACGATTTGCTCTTTTGGATTTTTCTCGAAAAACCTCAAAACCCAAAAACAAATCATGAGGTACTCCACGATAACATCCTAATATCATCTAAACGACCTGAGCAAACCCATGGATGGATTAGGGTTTCTAATGAACATCATTGCAAAGAAATCTAGGGTTTGGTTCTTACATGTAAACCTTTGAATCTTCTCATGAGATGCCCGTCGCTTAGAACCCGAGAAATGGGGATGATCTCCCACTAAATCACTTCTTGCAAAACCCTAGCTTTCTCCTCTCTCTCTTCTAAAAAGCAGTTTTAGCCTGATATTGCCTTTCGAATAATGTGGTCTTGCAGTCATATTCATTATAAGGCCGTATTTGGCTTCACATTAAAATCTCATTTTAGAATTTTCTCATAAAGCTTACTAGTCTCATATTTGCACATTCACTTATCATTTATTTCACATTAGCATTTAAGGTTTTATCATTTGATCGTTGCGTCCTTATTTTACAAATATCGAATTTGCCCTTTTTGCCAGGTTTATTTTAGAGTTGATCATTTCTCATTTTAGCATATAATATTAATCATATGCTCATATTCATTTTCACTTTTCACAATTTAACAATTTATCGATTTTCTGAAATAACGAGTTTGGCTCAATTCATATATGGAATATAATAAAATTATTATAAAAATTAAAGGTATTTTGGGGCGTGAGGACATTCTCGAAAAAATAACATTTCTCCAAAGACCTTAAACCTCGAGGGGAAAGGGCATGAACAATCCTTTAGGAGAAAATGCCTCCCGAGAGTAATCCTCGTCTTGTCTTACCTAGACAAAAATGACATGTGGTGAAACATAAAAAATTTATCATGAAGAGAATTTAATTTGCTGCGATTGCGACATTGAAAATGAAAAATGCAACAAATTCTTTTGAAAAAATTGTAGAAAAGCAGTTAAACATTTGGAGTTGAAGTAATTCTGAATCAGATAAGAGGAGGAAGAAATTCAAATTGAAGATTTAGAGTAAGCTCTTCCCACGAAGATGGAAGAATGACGAAGCCTCGAAGTACATGATCATGAAAGAATTGACATCGACCTTTATGAAGAGCGAAAGATTACCCCGCCCGGTTCTTTACTACCCTCTAACTTGAAGGAATAGATTAGATCACTATTACATGAATTTAAAGATTGCTTCGCTTGGAATTATGATGAAATGCTAGGATTGGAGAGGAGTTTTAGTGAACATCATCCATGTCGAGTTCCATCCTTTGACAATACACAGAAGGATGTTCGAGTAGAATTAAAGATAAAGAATTTGAAGTAACTCTTCATTGAAATTCATTTTATGCCTACAAGGCATATGCGGTGGTTAGCAAATGTTGTTCATGTAAATAAGAAAAATTGAAAACTTTGGGTATGTGTGGATTTTAGAGATTTAAATGTTGCTACTCCCATGGACATGTATGTGATGCCTATTGCAGACATGCTAGTTGATTCCATTGCTAATAATGAATTGTTTTCCTTTATGGATGGTTTCTCTGGTTACAATCAGATTTTAATAGCAGTAGATGATATACCTAAGATGCCTTTATATGTCCTGACTCCATAGGGACATTTGAATGGTTAGTCATGCCTTTGAATCTTCAAAAATTCAAGTCACGACTTACGGCGATGAATGCCATTTCCCGTGACATCATGAACCACTTATATGGAGTATACATCTTAAGAAAGCTTTGAAAGGATGAGACATCATCGTTTGAAGCAACCCGCTTTCAGATGTGCATTTGGAGTTCGTCTTTGGGAATTTCCTTGGATTCCTGGTTACGAAGAGGATAGAAGTGGATCGTGAGATTAAAAGCTATTACGCTGTGACTCCATAAAACAAGAAGAATACAAGAGTTCTTGGGTTGGGTTGGCTGACCTCAATCTTGTGTGTGTGTGTATATATATATATATATATATTCCAGCCTGTTAGAGGTGTTGGACATGTGAATCATGCACATGGGGCTTGCTTCTTTTGGACTTTAGCCTATTTGTGAGCCTAGTGGCTCTTGGACCCATCCATATGGCCTCGGAATTAAACTAATTTCGAGAATGTCAAACTATAAAGCTCTCTCTTTCTATTTGGATCCATCAAAGCGTTTCCTTTCAACTTGGTCCGATCGAGAGACCAAATTAGTTGATACACCCAACTTTACGGTTTTGGTTATATTGGTCACTCAAATCAATCATTGATCTTACTTGAGTCATGAGTGGATCGGCGACACGCATTGATTGACCAGAAGAGTGATGGTTTGACTTCTGACCCTTCCATAGACAACAAATTGTGTAATGTTATCCTTTACTCCATCACATACCTACTTGGTTCAAAGCATGTACTATCGTTGACTCTTCTTTAGAATAAATTTTACCTTCATCTGAATGTATTTCATTGTCTCTGTGATCCATTACTTATAAAGCATGCCACTGAAGACTCTCTTCATGACATATTCACCTGCGAAGATCAGGTAATGATCTCTGAAGGCCTTGGGTATCCTCCTTATCAGGTAGTGAATCTCTGTTGGTACATGAATTAACTTGAATGCCTTAAGCTATACTGAAGTCATCATCCACATGACGACAACTCTTTGAGGCAAAGGATTGAAGTCAAAGTATAGAAACGATTTTGAGATATCCTTAAAGCGCCTTAGAATGCAATGATACTTATACCATAGCTATGATGAGACTATCATTGATGTTTGAATATATAATCTATATGATTGTCTCATAATAGGTCTATGATGTACTTGAATACTTTTAGCAAGCATCCACATATCTACTCTAATCATCACTATGATCACAGTTTATGAGACTAACTACTTGATTAAATTAAGGAGTACAACATGTGCTAGTATGTCCGGATCAACAATGTCCAATCTTGTTGATCCTATGACTAAGGATAGTTTAGATACTACATAATTACACATAATAGGAATCTCACTATCATAATCACATCATGATTTCCTTCATGCTATGTAATGTATCATAGACCTCATAAATTGATTTAAGATCTTTATAAATTCATAGTATGAATACCAGATTAATGAAGATGCGTTTATTATAAATGAATATAAGTTATATAATAAGTGATAAAGGTGATTACCTTTAGAGCACTTCTCTAACACAGGTAAATTATTTAAGAAGATTTATCCTTAACATTGTAGGTAAAACCCAAGAATTCTCTGACTTGGTGAAACTGAAAGATGTGGAAAAAGGCTAGGTAGGAATGACATCAGCGGCCTTGTGAGATCGAGAGTACCTCTAAACCTCGTGTTTTAATGTACTTTATTGTTAAGTCATTAGCTTGGCTCCCAGACTCATTATTAAGTCCTTGGTAGAGATGTAAAAAGCTTGTTCTTGTTGCAGTGCCTTGAATTCGCACAAGTAATAAAATTGTTTTCAGTGAATTGAAGGATCATTCACGAGAGTTGTAGGTTTTATGGTGGATTAGTACCACGACCTCTTTAGCTTAGTTTACTATTTGAGCGTAATTATGTTGAGAGAAATTATAAAACTAATAAAAAACAAAACTAACAAAACAACGGTTGCTTTGTGTGGAGTAATTGAATAAAGCGGGGAAAAGCGCATAGAGGAACTAGAATTAGGTTATGGAATTATTGATGCCTAAGGATTCGTCTAGGTAGGGCCTGGGTTGAATGAATTATGACTTGGATTGGTTCGAGGACGTGGTACAAGGATCCCACTTTTATGTTCCCCCTTATGTTTTCTCGTATTAGCTTCCTATTCATAGTTACGTCCTTCTAGGTCGTTAATATGATATTTTTCTAAGGCATTTTTCCTCGGGAGCTCTATTGGTCACGATTCGTCCTTCTTGATAGAGCTACGGACTAACTCGGATTAGTCCTTTATTACATACATGTAATCCACCTTTAGTCAAATCCACACAGTACTAGACTTTCTAATTCCCTTTGGGTCTCTTTAACTAGGTTAATTAGACTCCCGATTAATTAATCTACACCTTAAGAGAATTAGAGCGGTTGGGGGCTTAGTTCCCATGTCACGGGAATACCCTTGTAAAAGGATCGAAGATCAATTCTTACTTTATATTAATTAACCGAATCCACTTGGCAATCCGAGGTTTTGACAAGCCTGTGAATCAAGTATAAAACTACAACCATCTAAGAATTGAACCAAATCAAATCATCAAATTTGATAACCAGCCTGATGAATGATTAACTTTAACATTTTATTACATAAAAACCCACAAAATCATGCTGTTGACAAATAGAAAATTGTAGAAATTAAAGAGGAAGAGATAAATCTAAGCTTGAGGTTAAATTTTAAATGTCTTCAAATCTAGACTCCACTTGGCCAAAAATCCACTAACACCTGGAGTTATTTCTTCTGCATTCGATTACAAACCCAGGATTTATCACAAAACAAAACCTAAATCAACAATATACATATTCTAACCTAGAAATGGAACAAAACTCGAGAGAAACCTTGGGGAGGCTCTTCTCTAGGTTCGAACCCTAGAAAATGTCTTGAAGTTTCCTTAAACACCCATGAAAGGCGGGCGAAATCGTTTAGTAAGAAGTTTACGGGTTGAAAACGTCTCATGGTCATGACCATAAAAGCTTATGGTCGGGCCTTACTCTGAACTAAAAGCAGTTCTTTGCTGGGAAAATATCTTGGAAGTCGTGGCTAGTGAAATACTCGGTCAGACCACACTTCTCGGAGCCATAACTTTCCGTCCATACTCCATGTTGGCATTCTTGGTTCCATTGGAAGCTCTTGAAGTGTAAAATCCATCCATATAAAACTTGATGTCATTGGAGGCCAATAGGTAGACTGAAAATTCACAAACTTTTAGGAGTGCTGCACATGGTGTTTTGGAAAATCCTCCCTTGACTTCATGAGACAACATCTTTTTCGTCCAAACTCCAAATTAGGTGATCTTGGACTCGTTGTAAAGCTTGAGAGGTGTATAATCCATTCATATCATAAGCCATGGGAGGTCATGGTATAACCTAGAAATTCATCTTTTTGACCCTCATTATACTCTCTTTGCTTCAAAATGTAACTAGAGCCAAAAGATGATAAAATTAAGCATGTACGGAAAGAACCTATAATCTATACAAGGTCACCCACTTAAATTATATTTATCAACCGCAAATGAGTCAATTGGTTGTTGGAAAGGAATGAAAAATCCTTCCAAAACAATTTTTATTTCTCCTCTAATGAATACCGCTAATCTCACATAAAAGAATCCCCTTTCCGGATACAAGCCCATAACATATGTATATGAATCTATGAGGTGGGCGGTTATCAAATAGACAATTATGAGGTGGAAATTTATGAGCGGTTTATAATTCCTGGTGTAACGCTTACGTTACTCATTGATGGTGGCATAACGTCGGTAGAGGTGGATAACCGTTTTATCTTGATGCCCAAGGTGATTTATCTTGATGCTTGAGGTGATGGAGGTGGTGGCTTGCCCGGCCTTCTTGAATTATCCGTCAAGCGAGTCTTTGCCGAGCTTGGGTCACTCACGTGACAGCTCATGTGAACAAGTTTGGGTCCTTCCTTGGTATCACGTGAAATTTGGGTCCCTCGCCTTGCGTGAGCCGGTTCGAGTCCCTTACATGATTTCCGGCGGCGTGGCGCCTCCCATTCCGCAACCTCGAGCGTCGTTTCGAGCCATTAGGGTTGGAATGACAGTAGACTCTTTGGGCTCCATGCTCCGTAAAAAGTCATCATTGCATTGACATTTCCACGATCCGTTGCACACAGGTGGCAGTTCCAGACTGGGCGGGTTCTCCAATATGATCAATGCATTAAATGTCATGTTTTGAATGTCCCACCCATAGTGTTCACATGTTTGGCATTAAGTATCCTCCTAATTCTTCTTTGGGGGATTTCTTCCTTAAGGTCGGATGAGTAACCTTGGTGTGTTTTCTAGGCTTCGTATCGGTGACGGAGGCTTAGAGGATGGCCAGAGGGGAGGATAATATTGAAAGTTGCATGGACGAGAGCTCGTCCTCTACTTCGTCTGAGGATGTTCCTTCTCGTGTGGATGCGAATGGAGTCATCATGTGGCTCAGGCCCGTTGGAGAGGCTAGGGCAAGCTCATTTTGGAGGAAATTTTCTTTTCCCTGATCGAGGTTTCTTTTCCTTATCGGGGCCTCATTTGTGGAATTTGTCTGACAAAGGAATCGAGGTGGCATGAACTTCATCTAGTGAGGGTTTGAGGTTCCCCCTTCTGCCCCTGATTAATAAGTTTTTACACTTCACTCGACTCTATCTTGTCCACGTCTATGCAAATATCATTCGTGTTCTGTTTGGCTTTTGCGTACTCAATAGGAAGTATGAGGTGCGTTTAGGGTTGGAAGAGGCTCTGTACTCATACTCCCTGAAACACCATAATCTAGGGAGGTATTTTCTCATTGCTGATGATAAAAGTCTTTTTGATTGAGTAGCAGACCTTCCTCCACTAGTAAAAATAAGCCATAAGGTAACGTGTTGCTCATTAGTTTTTTTTTTTTTTATGTGTCTTGCTGGTTTGACTTGCCATTCGCTTGATATCGAAGGGTTTAACTGACCTTAAATTCATTTATTGTGGTGAGTAAGAACTTTGAGTTGGGGAAAGCTTGTTGACTATTTGAGTCCGACTCAATTCTATGCTTTAGTGAAGGTGTTGAGTTTGCAAAGCACTAAAAGGGATTTCAAGCGCATGTTGATGCTTGCAAACCTCAAAGAGGTGTTTGATCTTCCAAAGGAGTTCATTCTCTTATAAGTTCCTCACTTAAACTTTGAAGGTTCGATTGCCCAGAACAGGAACGGGTTACGAGTCCCTTCTTGGTGCAATCGAGGAAGTTTTTCGAGAGATGTTAGGAGGTATTGTGGTGTTTCCACTTCCCCCTCTTCCTCGTTGTGCTCTGTGACTCAAGCGAAAGTAGGAGTTGGGGCGGATTGGTGTGGCGAGAGGCTGCGACAAGCCAGTGGACTCAAAGGCCTCCATAGGTTGGTGGAAACAATTTTATCCTTCGGCTAAGGGAGGTTGCTCAAGCAACCCCAACACCCCCCGAGGAGCGTCGGCCATTCCCTCAAACTCGAAGAGGGATAAAAATAGTTGAGGGTAGCAAATCGCTCTCCCGAGTGTTGCAAACGGAAAGGGAAAGGGAAGGCAGTATCTTTAGAACCCCGATCACGAAGTGGAGAGAGGCGACATCCTCGGTCCTTAGAGCTCTTGTCGGACCGATCCTTTGATGAGGAACCCCTCCTGAACAACTCGGACAAGGAGGCTATCTCCTCGTTAGGATCTGTGTATAGGAAGAGGTGACGAAGAAGGTGCTGGACCTTTCTAGGGACTCAACCCCTTTCCAAATGGTAGCCTTGGTAAGAAACCTTCCTTATCTTCATTTATCATTCCTGCTTTTTGTGCTTGACATAGCAATTGCTGCAGATGAGCATTTTTAGCACATGCATAGCGAAGTGTTGCGAAGCACGACAACACCAAGTAAGTCGTCTAGCTCATTTGAGGGAGAGAGCCCTAGAAATGTCTGAGAGCCTTGGTGACTCTTGAGTTTCTCGATTGGAAAAGACTTGGAAGTTTGGTAAAGTTGGTGATCTGGTGAAGAGTGCGCCGCTTTAGGATTGAGGTGCGGCCAGTCGCAGAAGCTAGAGCGAGGTGGATGGTGGCTTAGACCATGATAAGTAGCACCTTAGGTTGAGTTAGAGGTTAGTGCTATTCATGGCCAGAAGTCGAAAGAGTACGATTTTCTCATCTAGCCGAAGTCGAAAGATTGCGTGGCCTTCACTCAACGGAAATAGAACATAAATATGCATTTTGTGAAGATGAGAAGATGCATGTGATTGCCTGGCCTTTATGATGAGTGGTACGAGCTAGGCTATTGGGTTGGCTACACAAAAGCTGAACAAATCTCTTGTGGCGACCTTGAGCCATCCTCGAATGATGCTTAGAGCCTCCCCGATGGTCTGAAACCCATCGAAGCCCGATGGGGGAAGAAACTGGGTCCTACCCGATATAAACACGGAGGACTTAAAAGGAGCTCGGGTCTACCAGTTCAATCGGTGAGAGACTTTTAAGGCTGCGACATCAGTATTGAACCGATCTTTATTACTTTGGGGAGTTTTAAGTGTTTATGGCGGATCTCGAGACCCCAACTCCTAAGGATGTACCTTAACTTAGGAGTGGTTTTGTTCCTGACAATTATCTTTGTTTTGTTTTTTTTTAATGAATACACCCTTTGTCATTAAACAGGAGCATCTCATTCATTGTACTTCCCATTTGTCTTCTAGGACGTATAATGCTGAAACCCATTACCGTGGGTGAAAGCATTCATCCCGTAAATGTCTCATAGAAATGGAGAAAGAACACACATGCATGGACTTAAAGCACTTGGAGCCCAGGAGCCGTCGAGGGCTAGCTGCTAGAGGCTTAAGATAACCATCTCATAAAAATGGAGAAACAATCATTGCATTAAACTGGAGAAAGAATCATCTCATCAAGCTGGAGAAAGATTCATCTCATTAAACAGGAGAAAGAGTCATCTCATTAGAAAGCTGGAGAAGAATCATCTCGATGGCGGAGAAAGATTCATCTCATTAAACAGGAGAAAGAGTCATCTCATTAAACTGGAGAAAGAATCATCTCATTAAACTGGAGAAAGATTCATCTCATTAAACCGGAGAAAGAATCATCTCATCAAACTGGAGAAAGAATCATCTCATTAAATTAGAGAAAGAATCATCTCATCAAACTAGAGAAAGAATCATCTAATCAAACTGGAGAAACAAGCATCACGGTAAAACTGGAAGAACAACCATCTCATTAGTCGTCTCATTAAACTAGAGAAAGTTGTGGTTTTCATTAGTTCGCTAGTTCAGACATCTCATGATAATGGAGACTTAATGAAAGTACTTCTTTAAATTTGTCGAGTTCGAGGGGTGAGTCTCCATCTTGCCTACTCTGGGATTGTATTCGGTATGCGCCTTAGACCCCTCATCGGAAATTATGAAGGGACCTTCCCAATTTGGTTTCAGTTTACCCTCCTCGAAAGTTCGTTGGAGGATAAGATCTTTTTTTCTAAAAACTCTTGGCTTGATGACTCTCTCCCTTTGACGAAAGGCTTTGTGGTGGTACTTGGCCATTCTTATGGCTGCTTGATCTTGTTTCTCTTTGACCTCTTCCAGAGCCTTGGAGAGCTCCGAGGGGTCACTTGTACGTAGGGTGTCGAGGGCGGACTCAACAAGAATCAATGCTTTGGCTCTAAACACGAGGGCATGTAAATTCTCTTGAGTCGTGTTTTGGAGTGGTGCTTTCGATAAGCCGTAGTGCAATAGGCGGTTCATCTACCCATTTCCCTTTCCCTCTTGTCGACTATTTTTCACATGTGAGTAATGTCTTGTCACGTGAATTTTGCTTAGTTTGTTGTTTGGGGATATCGAGGTATAGAGTAGATGTTTTGATCCACATGCAGATGTACAGGGTGTTGAAAGGACTTGCGAATGAATTGTGGACCATTGTGCGAAGCGATGGAATGGAGCACCGAGTCGACATCTGATGTTCTTAATGAAGCGTATAGGTGGAGTCACTTTAATCTACGCATAAGCCTCGACACGCCCACTTGGTGAAATAATCGTGGCTACGAAATAAATTTTGTTGCTATTGCCAGGAATTAACAAACCCTTGATATCATTTGCCTTAAAGGCCATAGACTTGACATGAAACGCAATGTCATGGCTGGGACATAAAAAACATTGCCGAACTTTTGGCAAACGTTGCAATTTCTCATGAATAACTCGAACTCTTGCTTCATCGTAGGCCAATAAAACCCTGTGTCATAATTCTGTGACATAATGATCGACCGCTAATATAGGTTCCACAAATGCCGCCATGGATTTGCTCGATGATTCGTTTCGCCTCCTCGTGAACACATCTCTAATATGGACAAATGATCGTTTGTACAAAATATCATTTATCGGCTTTCTCGTGCCAGCTACTGAGCTTTTACTTTCACAACCTCCGTCCTTTCTCGAGGCGAAACCCACACCTCTTCTCAGTAGTTCGTGATAGGGGATATTCGGGAGGTTTTATTTCGATTCTCGAATTTACGTATTATTATTTCCACATTATGAATAGAAGGATGGGCCATTATGGTTAACTCCACGTGGCAAGGATATAGAGCATTGGACGCTAAAGTGACAAGGGCATCGGCCATACGATTTTCCGATCTAGGTACTTGGGCTACGTTGACTTGCGTGAATCCAGCCATTAGGGATAGAGCTAACTCCAAGTATTTCCCCATTCTATCATTTTTGGCTTGGTATTCCCTACAAATGGCGGGGATGCTACAAGTTGGGAGTCACGTTGGCTCTGAGTTTGTGTGGATAGTTCGATGGCCGTCGCGACTAACGGCCCGACCGTATTCGACTTCATTATTAGATGCCACGAATCACGGGTACATTTGCTAGCAACGGATAAACCTTTCGGGGACTGTAGAACCATATTGGCTACCCCTCCTACTACTCGGGATGAAACATCGGTTTCCAAGACCTATAACGTGTCGCCTTGGGCTCGGGATTGCACATTTGACAACTCGACTATAAAATTAGCTAGGACTGAACCGCTGCCAGCCGATCTGGGGCGGTACTCGTGTGAACCTTTCGACTCCTGGCCAGCGTTTGAGGAGCCGCCCCAAAGCATCTGGTTTGTGGAGAACGACTTTGATCGGATAACTTGAGAGTACGACAACTTGGAAGTATGGCGTAGTGTCGATCGGTAGCTTCAACATATGCAGAAAGCTTATTACCCTTTGTATCACCTCAAAGGGGCCATCGTACCTCGGTATGAGGCTTCTTTGTCGGACCTTGCTACTGATTTTCTTCCACATATGTGGTGTCAATTTTAAGAGCACTTGGTCCCCCACTTGGAACTCTAATGGCCTATGATGATGATCTACATACTTTTTCATTTGTCTTGCCACTTTCTCCAAGCTTTCTCGGGCCTCATCAAATGTCTCCTGTCTAGACTTGGCCATGAGATGAGCTACTAGGTTCGCTTGTCCCACATGCTGCTTTGTTACTTCAAGGGGAGCCCTAGGCTGTAGCCCTATAGCTATCTCGAATGGACTCATCCCGGTTGATGAGCTCCGATGCATATTATAGTAGAATTGAGTTGCATTAAGTAAATCCAACCGATTCTTTTCTTAAGTTGTGACAAAGTGTCTCAGGTACTTTTCCAGCAAAACATTCACCCTTTCTGTTTGACCATCACTTTGTGGATGATTTTCCATTGAGAATTTCGGCTCACGAGACCTAAGAGCAGAAGGGATCTACCTGACTTCCACGTGAATCTAGCGTTTAATCATTGACTATGTTTTTCGACAGCGAGTACTTCACAGCATTGAAGAGCAACCCTAAGTTTTGCTTTTTAAAGTGGGGCATGCATCGGTCACGGGTATGAATCTACGCATACTTAGAAAGCGATCAAGCTATAGCAACTCTTGATTTGAATTCATGCACCAGTGGAAACCGGATGAAATCCATGGAGATGCTTTCCCAAGGCTTCTCTTGTATAGGAAGTGGTTGTGGCAAACTTGCAGACTTCTTCCTTTCTGTCTTGTCTAGTGGCACATGAGGCAGGCGGCCTGCTCTTGTACATAATCCACCATCTTGGGCGATAGTAGGACTGGCAATGAGCGTCCTCTTCCTATGGATAGCTGCGGCTTTATGTGAGTGAATTCTCTCTTATGACTCTCTTGGGGTGCCAGCAGGACTTATTATGCACCACCTTTGGCTACTAGGAGCTCACCCTCTAGCCAATATTTTCGATTCAGTCCATCTTGCACCTATTGTCTCAACTTTTCATAACTCGCATCTGACCCAACAATCTATTTGATCCTGCCATTGAAATCTGATACAACTTCAAATAAAGGCTGACAATGTAGGTAGTACCTTTTGAGACTCAGGTATACATGCCATATTTGTGCCTCCCTGATCTAAGTAGCCACTCGAGAATTGAAATTTTCTAGGATTCTTACCATTGGGTCTACTTGGCACTCTGACTTGTCCTGAAGTGAAGAAGGTGTTGGCCACGTTTTTTGGTGACAATTGTGAATATGCTGCGAATAATTAATCTGCCATTGCTTGACGATGAATCCACGACCGATCATTTCCTTCTTGTATTGTGTTGTAGCGCTCCGGCACCATTGAGCTCCGGTTTTCAAAAGCCCGTTGAAAATATGGGCCAATGGGCCATTTCCTTCTTGGATGCCATTAGGGCGTGCGATTCGTTGAAATGGTGTACTGGTTTCTACATCTGGTAACATCTTCTTGACAAAGTATACACGTTGCTTACCATGATACGATCGTACTAAAGGCTGTCTTGGCGGTAGTAGCGGCGGCGGATATAAGTAGAGCTCCTGAACATCAACCGGTTGAGACAAGGATAGGGGGCAGGGGATGTCCTCCTTGATTGAGTGGAAAACTCGATCACATTTTGAGATCCCCATCCGCCCAGCGGAGCGCTTTTATTGTGAAGAAAGGTCAGGCGATTTAGCAGACACGGGGAGATGAATCTATTGAGTGTTGTTAAATTTATGATGAGAGCTTGTATCTTCTTCATAGTGATAGAGCATCTGCTCGATAACTGACTTGCTTAGGGGCCGATCCCAACACAATTATTAGAATCAGGAAATTCCCTTATCTAACCTGAATGTGCCTTTCTTTGGATTCGAGCATGGGTGGTGCGATCGCATTACTTGAGAAAGCGTGTCTCCTGAAGTGAGAGAAATGGGCCTCCACGAGACTTTGATTTTCGCCCAGCATGTCATGCATATAATCTTCCATTGTTCACTACGACTTAGGATGAGCGAGTGATTTCAGACCCATGCTTGTGTCGCCTTGGGCTTGGGATTGCACATCTGACAACTCGACTATAAAATCAGCTAGGACTTGCCCTTTATAGCTGGTCTAGGGCGGTACTTGATGTCGAACTCACTCAACTCCATGACCCATTTTAGGGCGCACCTCGAGAAGCATGCGGTTTGTGGAGAAACGGCTCGTCGGATAACAGAGTAGAATGATAGTGTGGGCCTTAGAAGTATGAGCTTAGCTTATTGGATGCCATTCTAAGGAGCGGCGATTTGTTCAAAATTGGTGTACCTAGTTTACGCATACGGTAACATCTTATACGTAAAGTATCTTGGAGTAAGCTAATTGTTGTCTACGTTTAGATCTAGCAGCTAGTAGCAAGGCGACCGGATATAAGTAGAGCTCCTCACCATCCAGCCAGATTGGAGACAGGATGAGAATTGTCTTAATCTTACAAGGAAATTATCTGCAATGGTTTATTACAGTTTAGGAATTATAATATAATCAAGTGAATTTTCGAAAATTAATATTTAAGTGTGGAAAATGATATAATCGAGTATTAAAAAGAAGTAAAAGGATATTAATTCGATTGTCAAATTAGGGACTTAAGAGACATTAAGCTAAAGTTATGTGATAAGGAAGAATATTAATAAGTTGTTTTGAAAATTGAATGATATGTGAGGACTAAATAGTAAAATGGGAAACTAGGCCAAAAATGAGATAAAGCCAAACATGGCCTTATAGAAGAAGCATTTTCCAATTTAGCATTGAAGAGTTAAGGCATTTAAGAGTTTGAGGGAGAAGAGCCATTTTGGTGATTTCTCTTCATTTTCTTTGGAGATCTAACCTTGTTCAAGAGAAGAAGTGAAGAAAAAGAGAAGTTTGATTCAAGTCTTTGAAGATCAAGGTATGAAAATCCCTCTTTGTTTATGTTTGGGTTAGGAAAATCCTAACCCTCATTATAAAGGTATTTTTGGGTTGACTTAAGTCAGATTTGGGAGTTGTTTTGCTTTGCTTTGGTTTGATTGTAAAATTTCCAGTCAAACGGGGCGCGATTCGGCAGGTCGACACTCTACGCAGGCGTAGTGCTCGCCTAGGTGTAGAAGCGCTCGCCTAGGTGTAGGAGCACTTGCATAAGCATAGGAACCCGAGCACAGGGCAGACCACGAGCACGAGTTTTCGAGACTTTACGTCGCTGGGATAGCGAGGCTGGCGAACCTCCCTTTAGGCGTAGCATTGCCAGCCTAGGCGTACCCTGCTAATCTGTTTTTGTTTTCTCTCTTAGATTAATACTAACAATCCTTAAATTGGATTAATGCTTAGGATCCTAATAAGTGAATGAAAGGATCTGTATATGTATCTGAGTTATGAAAATGTTAAGCCTCGTAAGTAGAGAAGTGACAAATCGGCGAGATATATTTCTTGCCCCTTATTTTCTAATGTGATTAAGAACAATATAACAAGCTCAATAATACATATAATTGTATGCTTGCTTAAGATCGAATAGTGAATGAATATGTACCTATGATTCGTGCAACGACACTCTCTGTTTAGTGCTAAGATACTCTCTGTTTAGTGTTTCGACTCTCTTTGATTAGTGCGATGGCACTCTGCATCGATCTTCTGGCATACGCATTGTCTTCTGGCACCTCACATTCGTAAATTTGGCACATATTAATAACCCGACACCTCTGTTGATCTTGTCTTAGGTACCAGCCAGACACTCATTGTGTTATGTCCCTCTCATTCATTATTTTCGGTCTATACAGGCAAACTTTATATGATAAGAATTTGAATAATATGACATATGGAAATAATTATACGAAATCACAAGTAATCAGTTTTGTTATGTAGTGTACTACAGACACCCTCATCTGAATTTCTGTTAACATTACTCCTATGAGAGATATGAAAATTTTGATATATGGCTTGTGAATATGTATCTTGAATTAGGGACCAACATTTGTGGTCATATATATATTTGTTTTCCAACAAGCTATAAGCTTAGCATGAGTGTTCAATAGTGTGAGTGCTGAAGAGGACATCCGAGGTATTCCTCATTTGCTAAGGCCCACAGCAATAAGAGTCCACCATATGTAGGTCTTTGACTCTGTTTTGTAATGTAAATGTAAAATTTTGTAATAGTGGAACTTGTGTAAGTACAAGTAGATAGGACTCAGGAGTATATGTATAGGATAATTTTAAACACCACTACGGTGTTAGTTTTACAAGGATATATGGATTTGTTTATTGACTAAGGCCACGATGTCGAAGCTTGGGTTAAGGAGTCCCGAGTCCTATGTGGCATCCCCATCCCATCGCCTAGGAGGGATGGGCATTCTGATGATGTACTCCTTGGTTGGTGGCTTCGATCACGTTACGGTCCCCGTCCCTTAGCGGGCGCTTCGGCTTTGTGAAACGGTAGAAGATGATCAGAATCTGGAGATGAATTTGTTGAGTGCCACTAACTTTCTGGTGAGAGCTTGTATCTGCTTCTTGGTGATAGGAGGTTGCATATGCTCGATGGCTTTGACTTGCTCGGGGGCCATTTCGATCCCCACTTTGGTGATTAGAATCAGAAATTCCTTGATCGACCCCCGAATGTGCCCTTCTCTGGATTGACGTGGTGATCTGGCCGTATTAATTGAAACACGTCTCGAAAGTGAGAGAAAGGTCCTCGAGACTTTGATTTTACCCGACATGTCATCTAGCTTCCATTGTTCGATCAGCAAAGGTTCGAATAATCTTGCGGACATCGTCGCATTGGGAGGTAGCCAGGCATTCTTTAGGCCCAGGCATCACGTTATGTGATACATGCAGGTGGGCATGTCGGGGATGCATTGGGATGCAGTTTGTAGCAGGTATGCGTTAAGAAAGATATGAGTTGATGGCTAGATGTTGAATTCATTGTCTGGTTAATATAGAGAAGGGGAAAAGTATCCTTTGGCTAATCATCATTGAGGTTAGAATAATCGACGCACATGCGCCACTTGTCATTCTTCTTAGGGACAACCACGACGTTAGACTGACCACTTAGAATGCAGATCTCTTTGATGAAGACGACGGCGAGGAGTTTGTCCACTTCATGTTTTATGACTTCCTAGCGTGTTGGGTGAAATTGCCTTAGTTTTTGACATATAGGCTTGCACTCTTTCCAAAGGTTTAGGTAATGTTGAGCCATATTAGGAGAAATGTCGGGGATGTCGGCATGGGGCCATGAAAAAATATTAGCAAACTCTTACAAAAGTGATAAGAAGGAGTTAACCTCCTCCTGCATGAGAGTGGTGCCTAAGCTAACCTGCTCGGGGCTTGTCTGAACATAATAGAGGATGCGATTCTGAGAGGCTGGGACTTCAGGAACTCCGTAACGTAAAGGCGAGGCCTCGAAACCATTGTTATTTGACAGGTACATCCTCCTTTTTTATATTTGAAGGATACTAACGACCATTCATTTGGTAGCGACAGCTATGTTGTCCTCGAGCATGGCGTACTGGTTGCTCCTTTGGAACAGGTCATCAACAGTTGTAAGAGGATGCATCGATAGCAAATCAAAAAATCGAGTGTTAGGACAAATAGCTTGCTTCACTGCCTGTAGGACCGTGTTTGGGCTCACGGTATCAAGTTAGAGGATCGCAGCCCCAAAACGCTTCATAAGATCCCTGATGGATTCGAATCTCAAATAAGTGTGAATGTTGTTAGCATTTTTAGTGTGTTTTTCATGTGTTTTATACAACTTTATTGCTAAATTTACACTACTATCACTAAAGAATGGTTTACACCCTCATTTGATTGTGTTTTATAGATTTTGAGTGAAAAGCAGGCAAAGTGATGAAGAAATGTGGTAGAAAATAAAAGCAAAAGAAGTTGTTGAGCTATATGAAGTTCCTTCGTTTCGGCCCAGTAGGAAGATTAAAATTGCATAAGCTACGGGTTCCTTCGGGGTGAAGGAGAATTGAGGCGAAAGCACAAGAAGCTGTAGTTCGTCATGATGAGCGGCCAGGGACCGAGAAGATAGAAAAATTCAGTTGCGGCTAGGCCCGTAATGGCAGCGGTGTATAAAATGTAGCCTAAATTGCGCAAGTGCGCGTAGCCCCAGTAATATAGTGTACTTAACGTCACGGATATCGATCCACGAGGAAAACAGTTGAAGCTACGAGATTATGCTTTTAGACGATATCGAAGAATGACTTTAAAGGGAGTTGATTATGTAAAAACTAACTTAGCGTTGATTTAATTAAATTGTTGTTTAAAGCCTAGGGGTTATATCTCCCTGTCACATTCAATGGATTGTTTTTCTAAAGGCGTTATTCAATACATTTATAATGCACTTTATGGTGAGGTGATCTTTCTGAGATATCTCTCTCGAGATATATCGCTATCTACATGAAATAGAATCGAGTATATCTCTATCTCGACTCGGTATTAGAAATGCTTTAAATGTTCTACCCACAGATACCTTGAATTGAATATCTCTATTATTAGAATCGGTAGAAGGCTACTCTACCGGATCACGAACCCTCATCTCATGAATCTCGGATCTTGATCTTGGTATGCTAATCTTGTGAGCATTATCATATAATTTAACTACAATTATAAAGTAGATTCGGCGATTTATAAATAATTGAATAACATAAAAGATCAATCCTTAATCCCGTATCGTATGACGAGGGGTTTGATGTAACCTTAGAAAGATCTGAACATAATGGAAGAAAAATGAAAGCTGTTTAATAATGAAAACATTGTTCTAAGATCAGAAATATCTGAAATTGAAAAGCGTTACAATTCAGGGCACTTCCTCGAAAATACGAGTGTCACTCTTGCTCTCGAATCTTGTGCCTCAGGATTCGTCGCCTTCAGATCCCCACGGTTCGAGCCACTAATTTGCTTTTAATGAGGAGGCGGTTACTGGTACGGCCAGTGACGTGGTGGCCGTCGCGGCCGTGGTGACGTGTGACGTGGTGGCGTCGCCGGCGTGGTAATGATTGACACGCGTTGTTGGCCCAGCGTCGCGACGTGGAGAGCGTCATGACGTGGCGATGACTTCCTTGCATGCTCTCATTTCTCCCGAAATGCTTCGAAGTTGTTCTTTTAAGCCTCGTCATTTGTATTCCAAAACAAAAACTAAATAAGGAATCCTTAGCCAAAATTATATAAATAATGCGAATCAACATGAAAATGTAAGTAGCCTTGAGTATAATCACGGTGTTTTGGCACTCATCACACCCCGAGCAATTTCTTGCTTGCCCTCGAGCAGAGCAGGCTAAGCAGGACACACACAGACACTATACGACTCACACCTAAGACGATGATAATGCCATCTTTGAAAAATAGGGGATCGATTTGGTGATTCACGTACCCCCCTTTGTTTTTCGATGTTGATGAAGGCATACGAATGCAGCGATCGGTGACTTCGATTGAAGTATGTGGTTGGCTAAGTGCATCCACTCCCATAGTGTTGATAGTAGTTCCACGAAGCCTATGTGCTATGGTAGGTGACCTCAGGAATATGCTGAGTTAGATGCCCCCGAGCTTAAGTTCGACCCACTGACCGTCGAGACTGAGCCGGGATAGGAGCGCGCGATTATTCGTAATCTCACGTAATTTAGACTTTCTGTGTACGAAACAAATGGAAGAAGACCTAGTGCGAAAGTTTTAGCGAAGTGTTCTGTAGCGGGGGATCGTTGAGTGACTCCCGCGGTTAGGGCACCGGGCATTAAATTCCTTGAGCTTCACGAACCTCAGCCAAACTCGTGGCCACTAGGTTTGCGTGGATGATCCATCTTACGGCTCCGTAAGGGCGTGGGAGTCAATGACTCCGACGGTTGGCTCGAGCATTAGGCTTTGATAGGCCCCTCGAGGTGTGCCGGGGGTTCAGATTGGATGATCCAGCTTATTCTTATGCATATGCCTATTTTATTTCTTTTTCTTTTCTCTTTTTCTCATGTTTTGTATTTTCTCTTTTTGGTTGGGGCTCGATGGCAATCCTCTCTTTGTTTAGGTGTCCATCACTCAGATAGTTTGAATCTCCACTGGGTTGGTCGACTTGTGGTTGGTTCGGTGCTTATGCATCACTGATGCGTCGCTGATTCTTGGAGTGTGATAGAGTTTTTTGAGAATTGGTTTCTTGACTGCAGGATTGGTTCACTGTACCACTGTTGATCTATTCTAGGAGCATCGAACAGTGTGTGTCAGACAATCCTATAGTGAATTGATCTAAATCGATCCTCAGTTTTCAACATAGCTGTTTGAATGCAATTTACTACATTATGCATGAATATCCTAAACAAACAAACAACCTTTGTGACTCACAGCGCAAGCAAAATATGTGATGCCTGATGCTTTCAGACAAATACTAACACTACCTCTGTTGCGTACGTCACCAAAAACAAAACCATTGAATCACGAACAAGCCCAACAATCTTATAAACTACTAAAGCTAAAACCAAAAGCGACCAAAGCGTGATAAACAGGCATAGTATCAGAACAAATACCCCGAACAAAGATCCAGTCAATCTGCGTGGTAAAATGGCTATAGGGTGAGGACTCCCTTTGGCCAGATCAACTGCGGTGGCGGTGGCGGTGGATGGTGGAAAAATTTAGGAGGCTGCCTTGTTTGAAACTGCATAACTTCTTCTTCTTTGTAGAATGATGGCTGATTGGCGGGGGCGTGCGCATGTCGGCCGCGCGAGCGCCTGTGTCTGAGTAAGCGAGGACTCGATGCTCTGGGTCAAATCCCGAGTGCGTCAGCGGCTCGATGTGAGGGGAGGCAGGGTCCTCGACGCCGGAGGAAGGACTAGGAGAGGGACGGTCGCTGTTCTTTGGGGTGGAGGTGGAGGAGGTCGGGCGAGGAATTTGTGATGTCCTCTGGTGTCACCCAGGGAATCATGTGACGAATGTCACGGAAGCTCGTCCTGCGTCTGAGGGCTCATGGCGAGTCATAAGCCCCCTCAGTTCGGGACACGGGTGTGTCCGCTTGTGGGCATATGGTCTTAGTGGGTGAAGCCGGGCCTCATTGTTGTCAAGGGCACCGGAAGCATTTACCTGACGAATATCGAGAAAGGGTGCCCACAGGGTTCATTTCCCTCGCATCCGGTTATGGAGGATGGCATCTCGATAACCTGCTGACGTCGAATGGTATATCACGTAAGATAGCGTAGTTGAAGCGAATGGGCGGTCACCTCACATTCGTCGTCGATTATAAGGCGAAGTGATGTGATGCCACACCGCCAGGAATGTAGGCGATGCTTGGCGGGGTGCTAGTGGCGTGGCGACCAATCCGTAACTCACCGCGACCTTTGGTGACACTCGGATGACCTCGTGGTAGTGAGTTATCGCGGAGGCGATCGAGGGGCGGTGGGATATGCTTTCGAGGCCATAGTAAATTTATTGATGCGACTCGTGGCCCGAAGTCGACGATACACCTCGCCTCTGACCTTTTTGAGGGCGTGGGAGCGGTTGGCGTAGAATTCGGAACTACGCTCGTAGCGGTACGGGGCGGGGGTTGTACAGCTGCGACCATGGCCTCCCGATAGATTTGCTAAAAAAATCGTCAGGTGGTGAAACCCCTTCTCCTTAATGAAGGATCGGTTTTCTGAATTAGCCTTCGCCGTCCGTGACATCGCGTTCCTGGCGAGGCATCGAATGTAGGTCGGGCCTCGGTAGCTTGACTCAAGCAGCGACTGACTTTTGCCGTTTGCCAGACATCTAAGATAAACGAATAACAAACACACGATATACACGACAAAGAAATTAACTAAACCTTTGCCTAAAGACTTCGATCAGAGACCTCGAAAGAGGACTTGAAAAAAAAAACCTAATGAATCTAGTTAACGAAATGACCTAACGGACCTGCAGGCTGCAAAACACATAAAGAAACCCTAGCACTACTATACTGGTAGAATCGGCACACGGTGGTGGAGAAGCCATGGTCAGCAGGTAATGTGGGTGACTTACGGTGATCGAAGCGAAAGAGAGGAGATCCTATCGGTCAGTGAACTCACGAGGCGACGGGCGACTAGGGCCCGGGGAGGGAGATAGTGCGGTGAAGGTAAAATGGCCTATTCTTGGTTGCCGGCAGTCTCACGTCAGCGGCGTGCGGGACCAACGTCGCGACGTGGCGGAGGATAACACCAAATGGCCGCGGCTGGTGCGGGATCACGCATCGGCGGCGTGGCGGAGTGTGACTGTGGCGTCGCGACGTGAGAAATCCGCGTCGCGGCGTGACCAGGAGCTTCATAAATTGGCGTCGCGGCGTGAGAATACCGCGTCGCGGCGTGGCGGCGAGTGTTAGCGGCGTCGCGGCGTGAAAAATCCGCGTCGCGACGTGACGAGAGAGGAAGTAAAATTTTGGCGTCGCGGCGTGGAATCACCGCGTCGCGGCGTAATAAGCTCGAAAATGGCGTCGCGACGTGGGAAATCTCCGCGTCAGCGGCGTGACGAAGCGAAAAATGGCGTCGCGGCGTGAAATCTCACGTCGCGGCGTGGCGGCGAAAGGTCTCGAGATAATTTATATACGAAACCTCACTTTCAGAACTCTCCACTTATGGCTTCCCTTTGGACTTTGCCCAGACCCTCTGCAAACCTCGGACCTACACCTCGGAGTCTCACGAAATTAAACGACAAGCGAAACGCGTCATGGATCTGACTAAAATTCAAAAATTTAACAACCAAATAAGGCGTAAACTTAAAAACAAGTTTTAGAAACCCAGGTTGCCTCCCGAAGCTATGTTTAATGTCGTTAGCTCGGCGACCACCAGATGCGTGTGGAACGAAGCAGCGTGCGTCGTTGATTATCTTTGCGTCTGCGGTTGTCAAAGATAATTGTCTTATCTGCGAAACACGCCTCCATAGTATGGCTTGGCGTTGTGTGGCGGCGTAGATGTGCCTTTAGGGTGTGAGCTTACGCTCCACCGTATGAATAGACCTTTGTTCTTTGGAAGTGAAAGGCCACGACCATCGAGGACTTGATTTTCCGGGAAAAGCTTTAAGCGGGAATTGAATAGAAAGGACTTGTCGATCGTGAACTCCTTTCTAGTGATGTGTTTGTATCGTGCGGCTTTAGTGCTTTCCTTATAGATCGCAGGCGTTTTCCTTGTCGCCGTTTTACGAACTCATCTAGCTCATTTGAGTTGGAGTAGGCGTTTCACCCGACCCGATGTCGCATCGTGTTTGGTTGTCGAATTGGTCCGATAGGCGATGCTCAGTTCCAGCGGAAGATGGCCAGGCTTCACCATACGAGTCTAGCGGAGACATTGCCCGAAGGAGTTTTAAATGCGGTGCGGTATGCGGGCGCGCCGATCTATCTTTTAGACGATCTTTCACAGGCTGTTGGCAGTTTTCTCGAATGTACTTGATTTGAGATTGGATACCTCTGCTTGTCCGTTTGATTGTGGGTGATATGCAAGAGATGTACGATGGCGTACCCGTACTTTACGACACCTTATCGATTACCTTATTGCGATGGGTGCCGCATTATGCGTGATTAGCTCGAGGAGTTCAATGCGAATATATTCTTTGCTAGCGAGGTGAGCCACCACCTTGGCATCGTGGTGTGTGTAGGGTGCTTCCACCCACTTTGAGACATAATCTTTGCCCGACAAAATGCTCTGAGTTGTTTATGCGATGGGAAATGATCCTGGCGTAAATCGATCCCTATAAATCAAGCAACTACACCTCAGACTGGGATGCATGGGTGGCTCGTCCTTTCTAAATGTTCCCAGCTCGTTGACATTTGTCGCAAGTGGGAAGCGAATTGGTGAGCATCTTTAAATAGGGAAGGCCCGATAAGCATTGTAGAACCTTGACCTTGTTCTCTGTACGAAGTGTCCACCACATGGTAGAGTGTGGCGATGGTTGAATGCTATGCATTTCATCTTCGGGCACACATCTCGCCTCCACGTCGGCCATGATTAATACGCAGAAATTGGCTCTTCGATAGTAGTGTTTAAGGTGTGCGAAAAACCTCTTCTTCTTACGATAATTAAACTGCAGGGAATCACCTTGGCTACGGAAATAGTTCGCATAGTACGCAGAGCAGGGCGCCTCTTGTCTAAATAGCGAGTTTCTCGTCACGGAAATTCGTCATTCTTGAACATCATCTCACGGCCCCTTCGGTCGCGAAGGTGGTGCGCCACCTAAATTTACCGGTGCCCTTCTTGTCCTTGATTTCTCGTCGAACTCTGCGTGAAGGACCCATAATCGATCACGGGTTTTGCGTCTTTCTTGGTCATGAATACTTAATGGTAGGAATGATCGGTGTGCGCAGCGACTTTGTTGCCCGATGAATAGCTGAATTTATCAGCGAAAATGATAGCGATAGTTCTTTCTCGATAGTGGCATAATTCAGTTGGCGTCATTAGTCACGCTTGCATAATAAATCACTGAAAGATTTTTTCGTTTACGCTGATCTTGTCGCGCAATTACGCTTGCATCACCGTCGACTCGAATGGAAAAGACCCGATGCGGCTACAACGATAGGGGCGAGATCGGCTTATCTTTCAGCATAGTAAGCATATGCGCGTGGGAGTGAGAATTCAGATGGGATCCCTTTGGACTAGCAAATTAGACAATGGTTTCGCAATCGCGAGAAATCCTTGATAAACCGCCTATAGAGATCGGTATGGCTGAAAACTTCGGATCCCTTTCACGGAAGAAGGTGGAGTAACTTCTGATTGTGATCACCATACATCACCTCATCCCTCTTGCGAAGTCAGATGTCAGAACAATACCCTCTTGTACCATGAAATGGCACTTCTCAATTAGTCTTAAATTGGTCTCTTCACATCTTGCGAGTACAGTTCTCAAATTTGCTAGACAATTGTCAAATGAATTTCCCATTACTGAGAAATCGTCCATGAAAATTTCAATCGTCTTTTCTACCATGTCAGAGAATATGGCCATCATGCATCTCTGAAAAGTACCCAGAGCATTACATAGTCGAAAGGGCATCGTAGGGCGAATGTACCATAGGGACAGTGAATATTGTCTTCTCACGATCTTGGTATGGCGATTTGGTTATGCTTAGGAATATCCATCAGCGATAATATTCATGGTGTCGTCCCGACATCGATCCGAAATAGCGGAGAAAGTGATCTTTCAGTGGCCTTGTTCGATTTTCTATAGTCGATACAAATTCTCACGGAGTCCTTTGTTACGAATGGCGATGAAATATTGTTTCGGAGTTTTGATAGCGGTTATCCCCCTTTCTTTGGTACTACGAGCGGGGCTGACCCGTACGTAAAAATGGGGTAAATCGCGATGTCTAGCCATTTAAAACTTCTTCCGTACCTCTTTCATTGTCGGATTCGACCTCCCTCTGCGCTTCCAACGAGGGTGGCTTATGACCATCTTCTAATAAAATCTGGTGCATACACATAGGCGGATCCAGCACAAATTGACTAGAGACCATCAGGAGTGCTTGTTTGTGATCGCAGAAGAACCCTCGATAACCTGGCATTCCTCCATTCGAGTTAGGGATGATGGATAATTACGGGAAGCGTCGATTCTACCCCGGTATGCATACTTCAAATGGCTAGGTAGAGGTTTTTGTTCACGTCTTGGGTGGTTGCTCGATTGATGGGCAAATTTTGTTTGTAGCCAGCCGCTAGCGATTGAGTATTTCCTTGTTGTGCCCAAAAGAATCCATCCACTTAGCGTATTCTTACGCCTCGTCACTCGGGTTCTCGAGATGTTTGCCCCTTTAGGCTAGTCTCCCGAAAAGTCGGTGAGACCACTTTGGCTAGACAACTATAGCCTCTCTTATATCTGACCATTAAGCACGATATCACTTTGTTTGGGTGTCTCAACGCTCGAATACATTGAATTTTACTTCTTCTTCTTTTGTACTCTTGCTTAGTTTCGGTTCGCCTCTCACGCACGTGATCATTGCCACACTTGGAGGTTGTAGAAAGGTCTTCCCGAGATAATCGGTATTTCTTTATCTTCTTCATTATCTGGCCCATGAAATCTGCTGGAAGATAAACTTGTGGAGCCTTCTTCAAGACATCTTCTATTAATCCTCGGGTGCTTCAAAGATGCGTACGCGAGTTCTTGAGTGGCGTAGTCGGGCGGGCTTACTCCCCAATCAGCGCTTAAAAAGTGGATAAGAGCGTAAGATTAATCGCGGCACGAATCACGTAAGTATTTCTCGAAAATAGCATTTCGATTGTGCGGGATAGTGAGCGCACGAGTGCTGAGCTTACAGTGCTTCCTGCGAAGGATGGCCTTTGCATTCTTCGGTTAAGTTCGCAGATCTCGGTCTAATCTTCTCTTACGAGAATAACGAAATGCTCATGAACTTCATGCTTGGGCATTTAGCTGCAGGGCATCGTAGATGGGATGTTTATATGCGGCTTTTTGAAAACATCCGCGCAGACCGTGAATTGCTTGTCCAGTTTATGTTTCTTGAGACGTTGTGGGTAAGGGACTGATATCTTTGGCCTTTGTTTTCAGCTAGAGGTCTCTGGCATTTGTTTCTCTGTGGCCCCATTCTTTGAGCGCATCATCTTTTCACATTGTTGTGCCAGCGTCCTCGATCTCAGCGCTTTCACAGTGGGGAGTTGCACTTGTGATTCCAATTCTCTCCCACTTCTCGGCGTATTGGCCTTTAACGTAACCATTCCGTCTCTTCTTTGGGTTTACCTACGAATTGCTCGAAGGAACGGTTGCCTTCGGTAAGTAAGCTTGCCGTTGGCACAGTTTGTGGCTGAGCTCCTTAGTTGTCTTGCCAGTTGTTCTACTTGGGTTGTTTCTTCTGTCGCCTTAGTCTCTCTCGTTCTCAGCAGCGGAATGAGAAGTTAACATCGTCTTTAGAGCTTGCTGCAAATCCGGCTTCTTTCGGGGTGTGGTTCATTAGCTCATTCGATTGCGTATTGTTCGATTGTTCCTGCATCCGTACCCTTGGTTGTTTTGATTGTTGGTTACGATTGTTCTTGTAGTCCTTGTCCACGGTCACGGTCTGGTAGCAGCTCATTACCCCAGTCTGGTCCTTGTTCTTGTGATTGGTCGATTAAACCTCGTCGTCTTGAGCTTGCTCCTTTGTAGGGTTCCTTGGCGACGTATGACTCTTTGTGCTATCTCTGGAAATTCACCTGACTCCGTAGATGGTCGTATAGCATGTCAGTTCCTATTGCCTGTTGATTGTTTAGTCGGGTGAGGCCACATGATTCTGGGATTGTTGAGGACTTCATTATGCATGCCACTTAGTGTTTCTTGGTGTAGCCTTCTCTCTGGGCGGCTAATTAGTGTTGGTTGCGACATCTTCCCGATATCTCATACGCTTGGTCTGTGGTTTTCTTCATCGTGATCCTCCATTGAGGCGTCCCATCATTGTTCGGGTTGTATTTCTCGGACCATTGTAAAAGGTGTGGACTTGCATCCATCACGGTTGAGTCGATGGTGAGGGACACTTCGCCCGATAATTCATGGAACTGTCCGTGCTTGCGCGGTTCTCCCCCTCTGGTGTAGAGCGTGTGATCTCTTTGCACCGGTTGTGCGATCTTGAGTGGAAGAACTGGTCGAAACTTTTGTACCCGATTGGTTCCATGTAGTAATAGAGTGCGGTAGGTGACTGGTTGCTTGATGCTTGGCTCACATCCCAGTGAAAGTGGGAATGCGCGATCTTAGGGCTTCTTCGGTGACCACAGGTTGTATTTGATGGTGTCCTTGAGCTTCGGGGAAGTTGGTCGAGATGCATGTTCGGGTTACGTATGGGGTAGTGTGGAACAATATGTTACGAAGCATTTGTCTGTGGTGACTTGATTGAAATTGTTTGCTTGAATTAGCGGTAGGTCGATTCTTTAATACGAGCAATTGTTGGAGGTAGAGCGAACTCATCACAATAATGTACGGATCGTCGGTGTATGAATAGCTAGGCGCTTGATTTCTAGTTCGGCTTCTACGCTGGATTCGGTTGTTCCACGCCAAAATCTTGTTCTTGGTGTTTCCGCGACTAATGAGTTCTACCTACGGCTACATTCTCTGTTCGCGCATCTGTGCGAAGTCTTCTGACTCGGATCACACAAGTGTTAGATGTCGGTTTCTTCATCGCATGTACTTACTAAAACACATCTTGCAATAACACACCAACTAACAAAACCCAATTACCAGTACTTGTAAAAATAACAAAAATAAAAAAAAATTCGAATATTATCTATATACTTACTACTCTATATCAATTTAAGCCTTTCCGACGCAGCGCCAAAAAACTTGACAAGCAGAAAGCGCGGTGCTACTAAAATGTATGCTAATTGCGCAAGTACGCGCCAGCTCGTAATATAGTGTACTTAGCGTCTGAATGTCGATCACGAGGAAAGTAATTATTTCTGATTATGCTTTAAGACAATATCGAAGAATGACTTTAAAGGGAGTTCAATTATGTAAAAACTAACTTAAGCTGACGATTTAATTAAATTGTTGTTTAAAGCCTAGGTTATATCTCCCCTGTCACATTCAATGGATTGTTTTTCTAAAAGAGAGCGTTATTGATACATTTATAATCTGCATGGTGAGGTGATCTTGCCTATAGGATATCCTCTGCCGAGATATATCAGCTATCTACATAAAATAGAGATCAGTATATCTCTATCTCGGCTCGGTATTCAAAATGTAAATGTTCTACCCTAGATACCACCTTCAGGTCCGGAATATCTCTATTGGCCAGATAGACGGAAGCTCTCTACGGATCCTGAATACCCTCATCTCTCGAATCGGATCTTCGGTGCGGCTATGCTATCACGTGAAACAATTATCCACTCTCATTCCTTCTGGTATAAAGTAGATTGACAATTTATAAATAATTGAATAACATAAAGATCAATCCTTAATCCATATCGTGCGACGGGGTTTGGTGTAACCACAGAAAAGATGCAGGAACATAATGGAAGAAAAATGCCAAGCGTTTAATAATAACATTGTTCTAAGATCCAGAAAATATACAAAAATTGAAAAGCGTTACAATTCAGGGCACTTCCATAATCGGTGTCACTCTGCTCGAATCTTATTGCCTCAGTTCGTGCGCTTCAGTTCCCACGATTTACGAGCCCTAATTGCTTTTAATGAGGAGAGCGGATTCGGCGCGTCGCGGCGTGGTGGCGTCGCGGCGATGGTGATGACGTCGCGGCGTGATGATTGATTGATACGCATTTGTTGACAGCGTCGCGGCGGTGGGAGGCGTCGCTGACGTGGTGACTTCCTTGCATGCTCCTCATTTCTCGAAATAGCTTCGAAGTTGTTCTTTTCGCCTCATCATGCACGTATTCCAGCAAAAACTAATATCTAACACTAAAATTATATAAATAATGCCAAATCAACATGAAAATGTAAGACTGACGCGAGTATAATCTGAGTGTTTTAAGCACTCATCACTAGCAATGGCCCACGTTCCCAAGTCTATAAATAGAGGTTTTCGAGACAAGACTAGGGTTCACACTTTAAGGAGGTCAGAGAGAAGGGGAGACCTTGGAAAACTAGTGTCCCAGCTTGGAAGATTTGGTGATCAGGAAGAGACGATTGAGGAGTTTAGGTTTTCGGCTTTGAACAATTTCTTCTTTGGTTTTTTTTTATGTTTTATCTAAGTTTTCTGATGTTCCAAATTGTCTTTGTGTTCTAAAGTCATCAAGCCCCAGGGTTTTGGTTGTATTTTAGACATGAAGCTTATATATAATTTCTAGAATCTCTTTTTTTTATTGTTTCATGTGATTGAACCTCTATTGATTCATTCTTGTTTATATTTACATATTGATTTGACTGACTGATGTGGTGAGTGATTTTTTATGAGATCTGAGAAGGGAGTGGAGAATTAGACATAAGTGAATTAACCTAGTTAGCCTGGTGGTGTAGAAATCATCGGTAATTAGGAGGCATGTTAGGTTTAGGCCTTAAAGAATCTCTAGTGCTTGGGGTTAAGCTGAGAAGCAAGAAACCTAGTATTAGTTAGTAGGGTATTTGACCACGAGAGAGGCTTGTAATTAAATTAGTCAAGAATTGCCTTTGAGAACTTTCTCACGAAACAATATAATAGGATTATGGTTCAGATATCAGTGGATTGTCTAACTGCACAAAAACCCTTGGAACCCTTAATTTACGTGATCAAATTGCTAGTTTAAAATTAAGTATTTAATTTAGATTATGTTCAACCCACATCATAATTGGCCAGTTTGGATATTAGAGAAGTAATTTAATTTTGGTACTTAGCATCAGTTTTTCCACAATGGATCGATCTTTGTACTCGATACCTTGTATTACTTAAGCCAATATTATACTTACACGATAAGGCAATCAATTCACACTTTTATATATATTTTAATTGCACATCACGCAAAAATCCTATCAAGTTTTTGGCGTTGTTACCGGGGACAAACGATGTTTTATGCTGATATTGATACCAAGTACTTCTTTAGTACTTCAAACATTGTCTTTTACTTTTATTGTTTTTATTTTGCTTATTTTTTAGTTTTAACATTTTTTTGATTTCTTTGTGTTTTCAGGTACCATTAGGTTGCATTCAAAGATTGGGTGCTGAGAATCTTATACCCTTAGATCTTGAAATCGAAGAGACTTTGAGGAAGGATAAGAGAGCAGCCACTCAAACATAACAACAACCTATGGATAATATGAATGAGTTTAGAGAAAAAGAAGTTGGTTCCACATGATGGGAGATGGTACGAACCTTGATAATGATCAATTGGATAATGTTCTGAGAACGCTCATCCACCGTCGACTACTTAGCCCATGATAAGGAGGCTGGCCATACAAACTAACAATTTCGAGCTCAAATCCATCACTCTTAACCTCTTATAAGGAGTTCAATTCATTGGACTCCCACACGAGGATTCGAATGCCCACATCCTAAATTTCTTAGAAGCGTGTGATACAGTGAAGTCTGATAGGTGAAGCGACGATGCCATCCGCCGGTTGTTTCCATTATCTCTGAAGGATAAGGCAAAGCATTAGCTTACTATGAAGCCTCCAGATTCTATTACATCTTGGGACGAGTTTGTAGATAAATTTTTAACTCGGTTCTTCCCGCGACTAAATGATAGAGCGAGAATTGATATGAAATAACTTCTTCGATTAGATGGAAAGACTTTTTATGAAGCTTGGGAGAATCACGAACTGCTAATGAAATGCCACAACCATAATCTTCCTAAATGGATAAGTGCATCATTTTATAATGGTTTGAGTATTCCTACAAGGACCTTGTTGGCTTCCACGAGATGAGCTATCTTGGGTAGAATGAGGTAGAGGCTTGCAATTATGGAGAATTTAGCGAGATAATTTGTTGTCGCCCGGCGGAGAGTAGCACCAAAGAAATTGGCCGGAGTGCATGAGCTGGATGTTGTTACAACTTTATCTGCCCAACTTGCTACGCTTTCTAAGCAACTGTAAACAACTTCAGCTCTGAGGTTCTCGGCGTCGTGAGCTTGAGTCTGGTAGTCCCCTTTCATGTGATAAATGTCATGGACCCATGCCACTATGGAATGGAAATGGTGAACCCCATGGGAGGGTGACAATTGAGCAGAATTGCAATACTTAGCTAAGTTCCCTCCCAATCAAAACTTTAGCCCTTATGCTCAAAATTACAATCTGGGTTGGAGGAATCACCCTAACTTTTCATGGAAGAATTCTAATACTAGAAATTCTATGGAGCAAATGAAACCTCCTATACTACCTTAGAGAAAGTCCCGGCTTAGAAAGAAAATGGGTGACTAGTTGGGAAATGCGGATGGAATCACGAGAAATCTTGATTTATGTTTGAAAATGAGACGAGAACGTCCTTGAACAATCAAGCAGCTCAACTTAGGAATTTGGAAGTGTAAATGGGTCAAATGGCTTCATTATTCAACGAGAGGCAACAAGGAAATCTGCCTAGTACTTCAAAAGTCAACCCAAGGAGAGATGGAAAGGAGCACTGCAAGGCTATAACTCTTAGGAGTGGGAAGAAGGTAGAAACAACAATCCATGCTCACGAAGACAAAGAAAATTTATTCAAGGAGAATGATAAAGACAATATTTGAAGTTTAAATGCGGGGATGAGAAGAATAATGTTGAAACTATGAGAAATGCTGAAAAGTCGTTGCAAAATTCAGTTGAGACCACACCTAAGAAAGTGAAAGAATCTTCTATGGAAGAGAAGCCCATTGTACTTTACCCCTAAAGATTGTGAAGAAAAAAGTTAGATCTGAAATTCGGCAAGTTTATAGAAATTTTCAAAAAGCTTCATATAAACATTCCATTTGTTGAAGCACTCAAACAAATGCTAGGGTATGTGAAATTTATAAAAGATATCCTTGCTAAGAAGAGGAAGGTAGGGAATTATGAAACAGTTGCCTATCGAAGAGTTCGATTGCTATCTTTGCGAACAAAGGCTACCTCTAAACTTAAGGATCCGAGTAGCTTTACAATTCCTTGTGCCATTGGGGATGTAGTCTTTGAGAAAGCTCTGTGTGATTTAGGAGCCAGCATCAACCTTATGCCATTGTCGATCTTAAAGAAGTTGAATATGGGAGAAGCACGTCCAACCACAATTACCTTGTAGTTGGAAAAAGTGGATAAAATTATCTTTCCGCCATATTTTATCATCTTAGACATTGAGGAAGCTAAAGAAGTCTCAATCATCCTTGGGAGACCATTCTTAACCACGGGGGGGACATTAATTGATGTATAGAAAAGAGAACTCATACTAAGAGTCCAAGAAGAAGAGGTCACATTAAGAGTCTTTAATGACATAAAACATCCACATGATAATGACAGTTGTTTCAAATTAGATGTGATTAAGGCTATAGTGTCTAGCTAATTGGGCCATTCGGAATCATTGGAGACTAGCCTAACTCATGAAGACCCTGCCTCTTGTGATGATAATGTGGTCAGAGAATATGTGAACTGGATGGATTCTTTTAGGCCGAATAAAAGGAAATAATTTGAATCTTTGGGAGCCAGTCTAAGCCGTTTGACTTCGTCTATTGAAAAGCCACTTAGTCTTGAAGAGAGCCACTTCTAGATCGATGAAGATATGCTTGCTCTTGCAGGGAAGCATCCTGTCACCCGGTCGTCATATCGTCTTCTCTTTCTCACACCGAGGAAGAGAGATTGATAAAGTGCTACGGGGAGCATAAGGCAATCGGATGGTCCTTAGATGATATTAAGGAATCAAGATCTATGTGCATACACAGAAATACTCCTTGAGGATAATGATAAGCCTTTAGTGGATGCCCGGCCTTTGAATCCGACCATGAGAGAGGTGGAATGCGGAAATAAGTTACGAAATGGTTAGATGCGGGGGTTATTTATCTATCTCTTGACGGAGTTCATGGGGTGAGTCCTATACAGGTGGTACACCTAAGAAAGGGGAACCACTTGATGATCAAAAAGAAAACAATGAGCTTACACTTTATAGAATAGTCATTGAGTGGAGAATTTGTATCAACTATTGGAATTTGAACAAAGTGACTAGGAAATATCATTTCCCTTCCATTTATTGATCGAGATGTTGGACAAACTTCTTGGAGAATGGTGCTTCTATTTCACGGATGGGTATTACGGATATAACCAAATCGCGATTGCTTTGAAGGACTAGGAAAGACCTTTCTTTGTTCGTATGATACCTTCACCTTTGGGGATGCCATTTGGCCCCTCTGTAATGCCTGAAACTTTCCAAGATGTACGAGAGGCTATATTCTCCCGAAATGGTGGGAAAAATCTATTGAGTATTTATGGATGACTTCTCGTAGTGGTTTTTCCTTCGATGAATGCCTTGAAAATCGAGGTTGGTACTTAAAAGATGCATGGGACGATCTTGTGCTTTCAGTTGGGAGAAATGTCACTTCATAGTGAGAGAAGGCATGGATTACGGGACAGTTTGCAAAAGACCATTAGTAGATAAGGCGAATTGAAATTATCAAAAATTAAGCGCCTCTACTTGGTGAAGGTGCCTGATTTCTTGGTAATGCGAAGCTACAGGAAGATTTATCTGAGATTTCTCCAAAATATCGAAGCCTTTATCCACTCTTCTCATGTAGGGAATTCCCTTTTATTTTGATGACGCCTGTTGATGAGTGCTTAAAACACTCATATACTGGGCTACTGCATTTTCATGTCGATTCGCATTACTTATATAATTAGTGTTAGATTCTTATTTAGTTTTTGTTTTGGAATGCGTGCATGATGAGGCGAAAAGAACAACTGAAGCCATTTTGGAGAAATGTGGTGAGCATGCAAGGAAGTTTCATCGCACGTCGGGCGGATGCTTCCACGCCGCTGACGTCACCACGCCGCGACGCTACCTGCACCGCATCTCATCATTAAATACGAGGGGGCCTGGATTCGAGGACTCCGAGACGTAAGTGCCAGAGATACTTTAATTGAGAACCCAGAACATGTGATTTCCAAGGATCTCCTCGATCTTGTATTGTTCTTCCTTATTGCTTTGATTATTTTGGCTGGATCACAATACGGAGGATGTTCTTCATATTAAGTATGTATATTTCTTTCCTTCATGATTGTTCTAAACTTTTTCTAGGTTACATCAAACCTTCGCATGTAATGGATTGAATTTAACCTTTTCATGTTAATCTAATTGTTGTTAATTTATCATGACCATCATTCTGATGTTAATTATATGATAATGATCAGCCAACATTAACATACTTACAATCAAGATCCGAGATTCAGAGGCGCAGGGTACCTGTGTGGATCCGAAGTAGAGTGGAATCTTGAATTTGATCTCGTAATAGAGATATTCAACCCGAAGGTGGTTTTGGGTTGAACATTACATTAAATACCGAGCCGAGATAGAGATATACTCCGATTCTATTCACGAAATAGGCGAATATACTGAGTGATATCTCGAGGCAAGATCACCTCGCCATTGATATGTTATAAATAATCCGAATAAATAAACATCTTTAGAAGAATAATCCATCAATGTGACAGGGGAGTATTTGTCCCCTAGGCTCTACATTATCAATTCACCAAACCAATATTTACCAGCGCTAGTATTTAAATTCCATCTAGAATCATTTATTCGTATATTGTCCAAAAGCAGAACATCCTCAGAATAATTCATCTTTCCCCTGCGGATCGACATCGCATACTCAGTACACTATATTACTTGAGGCGACGCTGCACTTCATACAGATAGCGATATTTTACACACCACGCTTTCAGATCATTGTTTTTGCGCCGCTGTCGGAAAGGCTTAAATTGATATAGAGTAGTAAGTATATAAGATAATATCAATTTTTCTTTATTTTTGTTATTTTGCGCAATCGGGTAATCGGGTTTCATACAGGTGTTATCATAGCATGTGTTTTAGTGAGTACATGCGACAGCAAAACCGAATTAATCAACACTTGTGTGATCCGAGCCAGAAAGACTTCGCATAGATCACACGAGAACAGAGAATGCACGTAGTGAACTCCAATAGTCATGGAAAACACCAAGAATAAGATTACGGGCGCGGAACAACTCAACCACGTGAGAAGCCACCAAATCAAGCGCCTGTGCCATTCATACAGCCGCATCGATCCGTACATGCTATTAGGATGAGTTCGTTTCAATTTCCAATCAGCTTGTTCAGACAAAGAATCGGGACGGCCGCTAATTCAAGCAAACAATTTCAATTGAAGTCACTACAAAGACAAATGCTTCGTAACATATCGCTCCATGGACTAATCCCATGAGAATCCGAACATGCATTTGACTAACTTCCTAAGCTCGCGTATACCATCAAATACAATCTGAAGTCACCGAAGAAGCCCTAAGATTGCGGTTATTCCCACTCACCGGGATAGAGCCAAGCATTGGCTAACCACACCTACCGACTCCATTACTACATGGAACGAGCAGTACAAAAATTTCGACCAAATTCTTTCCATCACAAAAATTGCACAATCGGTGCAAGAAATCAATACGCTTGACAACTCTGAAGGGAGAACCCGCGGCTACGGGACAGTTCCATGAATTACTATGAAGTGTCCCCACCACCGATCAACTGATGGACGCAAGTCCACACCTCTCTATAATTTGTCCTGAGAAATACACCCGAACAATGATAGATGCCTCAGCCGGAGGATCACGATGAAGAAAACCACGCACTGCGGGCGTATGAGATATTGGAAGATGTCGCAACCAACACTAATCAAAGGCCTAGAGAGAAGGTTACACCAAAGGAAATTGCACTGGGTGGTACTGCACAATGAAGTCCTCAATAATCTGGTAAATCATGTGGCACAGCTAACTAAGCAGTTGAATAGACAGCAGGGAACAGCTAATGCCATACAAACCAACCCCGAACTCGCGGTGAATCTTGTGGGGGTCGCGATAGTAGTGCATTGTCACCGAAACCCTATCGAGAATGTGCCCAAGATGTATCGAGGTTTAATCAGAATCAATCACAAAGAAAGAAGGACCGTATTTGGGTACAACACTTTAATCGAATCAGACAAGGACGGCGAACAATCGTGAACTTAATAATCAAAACAACCAAGGGTATGGATGGAGGAACAATCATCACGCACCGAATCCGAGCTAATGAACCACCCCGAAAAGAGTCGGATTTAGGAGCAAGCTCTAATAAGCAGATGTTAACTTCATTCGCCATGAATGGTAATCAAGGCGAACATGCAACAGCAAACAACCCAGTGAAACAATCAAGCAGCACAACTAAGGAGTTTGGAGACACAAATGGGCCAAATGGCGAACCCATCACGTAAAGGCAATCGCTCTTTGGTCGAGCAATCTGTGAGGTAAAACCCAAGAAGAGAGGAAACGAGCACGCAGCAGCCACACCCAGCCGAGAGATTCGAATCACAAGTACAACCCCCACTCGAAGAGCAGTTAGAGACTGAGGAGATCACACAGCCAGGACAGAAAGATGATGCGCTAAAGAATGGGGCCATAAGAGAAACAAATACAGAGGCTCCTAATGAAGCAAAGGTCGCATACCTGGCCCCCTTACTCCATTAACGCCTCAAGAAACATAAACCTGGATAAGCAATTCACTAAGTTTATGGATGTTTTCAAAAGTCGCATATAAACATCCCATTTGCTGATGCCTTGTGAGCAAAATGCCCAGCTATGTAAAGTTCATGAAAGACATTTTGTCCTCGTGAAGAGAAGATTAGCGCACTTCGAGATCAGAACTTAACCGAGGAACGCAAAGGCTATCCTCGCAGAAAGCTACCGCAAACTCAAAGACCTGTGCGCCACTATCCCGCACAATTGGAAATGCTGGCTTTAAAAGAGCACTGTGATCTGGTGCCAAGATTAATCTTATGCCCCTATCCATCTTTAAGCGCTGATTAGGAGTAGCTCCCGTCCGATCATCGTCACTTCAAATTGCAGACGTATCTTTGAAGCACCCGAGAGGAAGCAATAGAAGATGTTCAGTAAAGGTCGATAAGTTTATCTTCCCAGCAGATTTCATAGTTTTGTATTGATGGAGGAAGATAGGGAAATACCGATTATCTTCAAAGACCTTTCTGAAGAATCGGCAAGAGAGCAATGATCACGTAAGTGCAGGGGGAACCTGCTAAGAGTACGCAAGAAGTGAAATTCAATGTCTTTTGAGGCGCATTTACACCCACAGAAAAGTGATACGTGCTAATGGTTGATATAGTAGAGGCTATAGTGTCTAGCCAAAGTGGTCTCACCGACCGAGACTAGCCTTAAATGGGCGAATCGCGATCCGAGAACCTCGGTTTAATGAGGCGTAAGAATACGTTGCTGGATGGATTCTTTTTGGGCACAATAGAAGGAAATACTCGAATCGCCAGGCGAAGGCCAGTACAACCTGGCTCCATCAATTGAACAACCACTCAAGATGGAACAAAACCCTAAACCATTCAAGTATGGCCACCTAGGGGTAGAATCTACGCCGCCAAGAATAATCTCACTATCCCTAACCTAAACGGAGGAGGAGAAGTTATTGAGAGTTCTTCGATCACAAACAAGCACTCTGATGGTCTCTAGCCGATCTAAAAGGATCCGCCTCCTTCTATGTGTATGCAATCAGATGTATTAGAAGATGGTCACAAGCCCTCAAAGTGGAAGCAGAGAGGTCGAACTACAACGTAAGGAGGTGGTCCTGGAAGAAGTTCTAAATGGTTGACATCGGGGTGATTTAATTCTATTTGCATAAATGCGATGGTAAGCCCCACTGTGTAGTGTACTAAAGAAAGGGGGATAACTGTTATCAAGATCAAACAATATCTTACCGCCATTTGTAATGTCGACCAAAGGAGGAATTTGTATCACTATAGAAAACTAACAAGGCCACTGAAAGATCACTTTCCCTCTACCATTTCTAGATCGATACCGGGACCGATTAGCCGGGTATGAATATTATCGCTTTTGGATGGATACTCCTACATAAACTAACCGCCATAGCGCCCGAAGATCAGAGAAGACAACATTTACTGCTTCCTATGGTACATTCGCCCGCGATGCCCTTTGACTATGTAATGCTCCCGTACTTTTCAGAGATGCATGATGGCCATATTCCCTTCCCCGATATGGTAGAAAAGACGATTGAGATTTTCATGGACTATTTCTGATGGGAAATTCATCTGACAAATTGCCTCAGCAAATTGAGAACTGTGATCACACGATGTGAAGAGGACCAATTTAGTACTAATCAGGGAGAAGTGCCATTTACAGACAAGAGGGCTGTTCTGGACACGGATCTCCGAAGAGGATAGGAGGTAGATAGGAAGAAGATTGAAGCAATTGATGTTACCTCCTCCTTCTTCTCTGAAAGTGGATCCAAGTTTTGTGCCATGCCATTTTATAGCGTTTATCAAAGATTTCTCACAGATTGCGAAACCATTATCCAATTTGTTAGTCCAAAGGGATCCAGATTCAATTTGACTCCAATGCGTATATACATGCTTTCAGACCGTATTGAAGAACAAGTTGATTCCCGCCCTATCATGCAGTCTTCCGCAGATTACCTTTTCCATTCTCAGCCAAGATGTATGCGACTATGCACGCGCTGGGGCGTAAACGGGAGAAGTGATTCTTCGTGATCTAATACGCAAGGTGACTTTGAATGATGCTCAATCAATTATGCTTACCATCGAGAAAGAGCCGCGCCATCGTTTTGCCGACAAATTCAGGCCATATTTAATCGCAACAAAGTCGTGGTGCATATCGATCATTCGCCATTGCTACTTGATGACCAAGAAAGATGCAAACCCTCGATTGATCTTGGGTGGGTCCTCCGCGTATAAGAATTCGACGTAGAAATAAAGGATAAAAAAGGGCAATCGAAATTTAGTGGCAGACTATCTATCACTGGAAGGGGCCGAGATGATATTCCAGTTGAACGATGAATTTCCGTATTGAGAAACTTTTTACACGAGGATAAGAAGGCAATTCCTTGGTTCGTATTATGTGAACTATTTGGTGGCAAAGGTGATTCCAATTTTAATTTAACTATCGAAGAAAAAGGTTTTTCGTACACCTTAAGCACTACTATCGGGAAGAGCCTATTCTCTATGTATCAGGTCGATCAGGTAATAGCATGTGTGCCTACATGAAATGCATAGTATTTTGGAACCATTGTCACACTCTACCGTGTGGTGGACACTTTGGTGACAGAGAACAATGGCCAAGGTTCTACAATCGGCTTTATCGCCTTCCTTATTTAAAGATGTTCATCTGATCTGCTTCCACTTGTGACAAGTGTCAACGAATGGGAACATCTCTAGAAAGCGACGAGCCACCCATGATCCTATCTTGGAAGCGAGCTTGTTCGGATCTAGTGGGATCGAGCTCTCATGGGACCATTCCTCGTGATCATACAACAATTTGTACATCTTGTCGGCAAAGTGGGACTATGTTTCAAAGTGGGTAAGCCGACCCTACACGCACGAATGATGCCAAGGTTGTGACTCCACCGCGTTGAAGAATATCTTCTCACGCTTTGAACTCCTCGAGCGTTGATCACGGATAATGGTACACACTTCTGCAACAAGGTAATTGATAAGGTTTTGCAAAAGTATGGAGTACGCCATCGCACATCCCTTGCATACCACCCACAATCAAATGGACAAGCAGAGGTATCCAACCGTGAAATTAAATACATTCTCGAGAAGACAGTAAACAGCTCCAGGAAGGATTGGTCTAAAAAGATAGACGATGCACTCTGGGCATATCGCACCGCATTTAAGACCCCTTTCTGCATGTCCCCGCTCGCATTCTGTATGGTAGAGCTTGTCATCTTCCGCCGAATCGAGCATCGAGCTTATCAGCCACCCGACAACTAAACAATGGACAAAGACATCACCGGTGAAAAACGACTACTCAACTCAAAGGGAGCTTGATGAGTTCGAAACTAAGCATACGAGAACGCCAGATGAGTATGAGAAGACCAAGGCCCGGCATGACAAACACATCAATTTAAAAGAGTTCACAAATGACAACAAGTTCTTTTATTCAATTCCTACTAAAGCTTCTTTCCGGAATGAAGTCTATGGTCCACTTTACAGTTGACTAAAGTCTTTTCCCATGGAGGAGTGGAAGTTTCACACCCGAGAAAGGACATTCACGTACGCGATTCAACGCTTGAAACCGTACTATGGTGGCGGCGCTGCATACAAGTCATTCCTCTAACAGCTTGCATAAGAGATAACTACTACTCAATTGGTCATGCTTCGTCATTTGAGATCCGTGGATTGTCGAGCTAACGACATTAAACATAGCGCTTCGGGAGGCAAACCTAAGTGTTCTTAAATTCTCAGAGTTTTAAGTTCTACATGCTATTTTCAGCAATTTTTTTTGGTTTCTAGTCGTGTTCATGCTCAATGTTTTTGTTTATTGGTTTAATTACAGGACCCGGAAGCGTGGGTGCAGGTCTTACAGCGTGTTCAATGACCGGAATGAAGTTCGCACATGGAGAGTTCTCAAAAGCTGGTTGCATAATGTATCAAAATCTCGCGAGAGACGCCACGCCAGCGACGCGGAGCTCCCACGCCGCTACGCCATTTTTACACTTCCGTCACGCCGCGACGCGGGATTCACGCCGCGACGCCATTTTAGCATTCTCCGTCACGTCGCGACGCGGATTCTCACGCCGCCGCACGCCATTTTAGCACCCGTCACGCGACGCCACTTCATACACGCCGCGACGCCATATTGCGCAGTTTCACGCCGCGATCGCGGATTCTCACGCGATTTGGACTTCCTCACGCCGCGACGCCGCTTTAAGACACCGCCGCGACGCCATTCGTCACCTTTTCGGCCACGTCGCACGCGGAATCTCCACGCCGCGACCGCCATTTTGATATATCCTCCTGGCCACGCCGCGACGCTACTCTACACGCACGCCGCCGCAATCAAGCTCTCTGCCACGCCACAGCCACGCACGTCGCGACGTGAGACTGGTTTTAAACCTAGAATCGGTCATTTTTGGCCTGTCACCGCACCACCTCCTCCCCGAAACCCTAGCCTCCTCTGCACGCCGGAGCTCACTGGCCCGATAGGAGATCTCCTCCTTGCTCTAATTGAATTTAAGTCTCCCACATTGGCTTGCTGGGACATAGTGGCTTTTCCACCACTCCGTGTGTCCGATTCTAGCCTGCAGATTAGTTAGGCTCTTTTAGTGTTTTCTGTGTAGCCTAGATGTCTTTGTGGGGCCAGCTTCCTGTGGTTACCTAGCTTCATTAGGGTTTCTTGAGTCCTCCTCCTAGGTCTCGGCTCGAGTCTCTTAGGCAAGGTTTAGTTAATTTCATCAGAGCTAATAGCCTGTGTGGCTCATTGCTAGTTAGCTCCCACTTAGATGTCCGCAAACCAAGAAAAGTCGCCGCTGCCGAGGGCCTCCGGGCCAGCGAGGCCCCGACCCCACATTCGATGCCCTGCGCTTTGTAAACGCCGGATGTCGGATCGGCTTTAGCATAATTTGCAAAACCGATCCTTTATTAAGGAAAAGGGGTCACCCACCACCCATTTTTCGCAAACCATCGAGGCCAAGTGGTCGGGCGTGCTTTGTGCCAACCTCGCCTACCGCCGAGCGTAGTTCGACCACTCAACTCCTGGCCCACGTCCTCAAAAGGTCGTGGTGCGAGGTGTGTTGGCCGACTTTGCCAGAGTCGATCAGCTACTACGGCCTCGAGCATATCCCACCCGCCCCTTCTGATCACCACGAGTTAACTCGACTACTATGAGGTCATCCGAGGTCACTCAAAGGTCGTGGTGGAGCGGCGGATCAACAGCGGTCACAAGAAATTTCAAGGCCAAGCATTTGGCCTATATTCCTAAGGTGGCATCACTTTATCACTTCGCCTTATACCGACGACTAACGTGTGTGAGGATCGCCGCCGCTCCTCGTCAACTACGCTATCCTGGGCGGTGATATACCATTTGACGCTGGGCGTGCTATCGAGGATGCCATCCTCCATAACCGGGATGCGAAAATGAACCTGGGGAACCCTTTTCTGATCTTCGGCTTGTGCATGCAAGCCGGGGTGCCCCTTGACGACAATGAGGCCTGGCTTCATCCTATCAAGGCCATATCATTGCTGACACACCGTGTCCCGCAACCCGAGGGGGTCTATGACTCGCCATGAGCCCTCGTGACGACGAAGCTTCTTCCGATCATGGGTCACATGGATTCCCCGGTGACACCTGTGAGGATATCAAGCCGCCTCGCCTCACCTCCACCACTTCCACCCCAAAGAAATTTCAGCGATCCCTCCTAGTCCTTCCCGGAGACAGGACCTTGCTCACTCACTGAGCTGCTGACGCATTCTCGGATTTGCAGAGACACAGAGCATCGAGTCCTCGTTATCTGCAGATATGAGGGCGCTGGCACGACATGCTACGTCAGCTAATCGTGCCATTATTCTACAGCCAAAGAAGAGCTATGTGCTCACCAAGGCAGCCTCCTACTGCTCCACTAAACACCACACCGCCACCATAGAAAGGATCTCATGTGAGTCCCTTACCCTCTATATTTTTATCACAAATAATCGGATCTTGCTTGTGGGTATTTGGTTTTGATAATTATGTTTTGCCTTATCACGCCTTAATTGCGTTGTTTTAGTTTTAGTAGTTTATGTGACAGTTAGTTGTTCTATTCGGGGTTGTGTTTCGCTTTTTAGTATCGCATAAATAGAGCAGAAGTTAGTATTATTGAAGTTATCAGGCACGTATCTCGTTTATGTTGGTGAGTCAACAACTTGTTAGTTGTTTGTTTATTCTAGATATTCATGCATAATGTAGCATCATTCCTACTGCATATGTTGAATGAGGATCGATTTTGGATTGAGTTCACTATAGATTTGTCGTATGTGAATAAGATTGTTTGGCTGCTCTAGAATTAGATTGAATAGGTGAAAACGGCTAAAGTAAACCAATCCCGGTAGTCAAGAAACCACTCTCAAAAACTCTATCAAGATTCATAACACTAGTGACATCATCAGAAAGTATGCCTTTATACCAACCACCATTAAAGTCGACTAACCTAGTGGGAGATTCAACCATTTCTCTGAGTGACGGGACACCTAAACAAAAGAGGATCACATCGAGCCCCAACCAAAAAGAGAAAAATACAAAACATGAGAAAAAGAAAAAAAGAAAAAGAAATAAATAGGTATATGCATAAGAATAATGATCATCAATCTAATCCCGTACAAATCGAAATACTGGGTCACGCTCCCGAGCCAATCAAGGTCGGAGTCATATTGATTTCACGCCTGCTACATGATGTATATTGGATCATTCAATGCAACTAGGTCACTCAAGTTTGCTAAGTGTTCTAGGTGAAGTTTGAAGGGAACTTAATGCCCGGTGCTCCTTGACCAACTCGGGGTAGACTCAATGATCCTCGCCAGAACACTTACAAACTCTCGCACTGTCTTCTTCCATTTTCGTTTTAGTACATAGGAAATCTAGATATGTAAAGAGGAGTTTTAATTGGGTGCGTTCCTATCCTTGTCTAGTTCAATCTCTTCCTAATGTGGTTGAACTAAGTTTGGGGTATCTAACCTCGTGCATATTCTATATCACCTACCATAGGCATAGGGTTCGGGAACGCCTATCGAACACTATGGGAATAGATGCACTAGTCGGCATATTTAAGGGACTTAAGCCCACCAAAGTCAAGTATCCAGATGTCTTTATCGAACATCGAGCAAAACAAAGGTATGTGAATCACTAAAAATTGATCCTATTTTTCACAGCAAAGAGCATTACCGTCTTAGTGACAGACAGTGTCTGGGTGTGTGTCCTCGTTTGGGAATTGGTTTTTCGCTTCAGGAGCCAAGTAAACTAAGTTCGGGGTGTGATGAGTGTCAAAACATCATATATTATAACAAGGCGGGCTTTTAGACATTTTTCATGTTGGATTAAAATATTTATATAATTTTTAGTGTTAGATTCTTATTTAGTTTTTGTGAGCCAAATGCAGTATGATGAGGCGAAAAGAACAACTTCGGAAGCCATTTTCGGGAGAAATTGGAGAGTACGTAAGGAAGTCATCGCTACCGCCAGCGACGCCTCCACGCCGCTGACGCGCCATCACGTCATACATCAGACGTTTACGACGCCACTGACGCTACGACGCCATCAAAATTCATCCATCATTAAATACGGTAGCTCTGATTTCGAGGATCGGATACGCGGTCGATACTTAATTGAAAACCTTCGTGAATTACTGCACTCAAGGATCTCCTCTGATCTGTATTAGTTCTTCCTTATTGCTTATTTATTTATGATCATGAGTATGTCTCATTACATGCATTATTTCTTTCCTTCCACGATGTTCTAAAACTTCTTCTAGGTTACATCAAAACCTCACGTACAATGGATTAGAATTTAACCTTTCATGTTAATCAATCGTTGTTAATTTATCACATCTCGTCGATTCCGCATAAGTTACCTTTGCGATGATAATATCCCAGCCAATATTAACATACTTACACTAAGATCCGAGATCTCGGGAGATAGGTGGTACCAAAGATCCTGGCAGAGTAGTTTTAGCCGATTCTGCAATAGAGATATTCGAACCCGAAGGTACTTTGGTCAACATTAAGCATTCAATACCGAGTCGAGATAGAGATATACTGGACTTATTCGTAATAGTGAATATACCTCGAGAGAGATATCTCAGAGGCAAGATCACTCACTATTGATATGTTGCAACAATCAATAACAACATCTTTAAGAATAATCCATCGACGTGATGGTAGAGATTTAATTTCTAGGCTCCTACATTATCATCAATTCACCAAACCAATAAATTTAGTCACGCTTAGTATTTAAATTCCATCTGTAATCATTTATTCGCATATTGTCCGAAAAGCGGAACATCCGTAGTCAATTCATCTTCCCCTCGTGGATCATACTGCACACTCGCACACTATATTACTTTTGAGGCGACGCTGCACTGCGCAGATAGCGTATTTATACACCACGCTTTCAAATTGTCAATTGCATTTAAAGCCTTTGCAACACTAAGAAATTGATTTCGCCCATAATTTTTGCACTTTGATTAGAAATTCCATTTATTAATGCCAAGGATGCAAGCTTAATATGCATTGAAAGAACTAGGCCAAAGGAAGAATAAATTTTTCCATGCTATTTAATATGTTAAGAAACATTAAACACTTATAACTCCACTATACCATGAAAAGAGCATCGCACATTTGCCTTTGAAAATTTTAGATCCTTGACCATCTGAAATAAAGTCATAGTTTTCACCAATCACTCCACAATTAAGTACCTAATGACTAAAAAGGATGCTAAACCTAGGCATATTAGGTGGGTGCTTATTTTACAAGAATTTGATGTGGAAATCAATGATAAGAAGGGCTTTGAAAACGTAGTGGCAGGTCATCTTTCGCAATTGGAAATTCTAGAAAAGGTGTAGAAAAATCAAGCTCAATTGATGATGCATTCCCTAATGAACAAATACTAGCTTTGTTCTAGGCTAACTTCCCTAAGCATTTGCATATTGCTGACTCATTATCTATTCATGTATTCCCTTTACATGACTTCCGCGCTTTTCAATAAAAGAAGAGATTCTCTGTGCTGCGGAAGCATTTATGGATATCATCTTTTTAGGCAATGTGCGGACTAAATAACTGATGGATTGACTTAGCGCGAGATGGAAGAGATTCTCAAACATTGCCATTCCTCGATTCATGGGGCCATTTCAATGGAGGTACAAGCCATGAAGATACTTAAGTCCGATTTCTATTGGCCTTCTCTATTTAAGGATGCCAACCTATATGCCAAAACATGTGACCAATGTCAAAGAACATGTAATATCGGGAAGAGAAACTAGATGCCCTCGACTACTATTTTAAAGGTAGAGCTCTTTAATGTGTGGAGGATTGATTTCATGGAACCTTACCCATCCGCTGGTGGGTACAAATACATATTGTTGGATATAGATTATGTTTCAAAATGGGTGGAAGCTATTCCAACCATTACTATGGACTTAAGTAGGGCTTGAACTTCATCCGTCGAATTATACTTTCGAGGTTTGGAACCCCTAAAGATGTGATCAGTGATGAAGACTCTCATTTTTGTAACAAATTGTTTGGTCTCTCTTTGTCTAAATACGTAGTTATGATAATGAAAAAAATCCTGAGGGGTGCGAGTGTCAAACCGGAAATTAAGAAGATCTTGGAAGTAACTGAGCAACAAGAAAAGATTGAGCACAAGAGGATTGATGACACTTCATGGGCATACTCGTAAAATATCTGAAACCCTGAATGTCACCTGGCTGAAGACTGCCATGGTAAGGCATGTCATCTCCCAATTCATAATCGATACAGTTTATTAGGCAACCAAAGATGCCTGAATATGGATCCAGAGCCACTGTATAATAAGGCTATTCTGAAATTAATGAGTTTGGCGAATTCTATAAAAATTGCCACATGAAAGCTAAGAATCTACAAAGAGAAACCATGGCATGATAAGAAGGAGAAGAAAGAGTCCCAACCTAAACAATGTGTCCTTATCTTCAATTCAAGGCCGGTTATTTCCTGGGAAGCTCAAACTGCGATAATCTGTACCCTTTAGATCACAATAAGCTCTATGCGGTGTAGAGTTGTCATCCATAAAGGGCAATTTCAAAGTCAATGGGCGTAGATTAAAGCTTTACTATGGAGGCTGTCTGAGAGAATCACAAACAAATCTAACGCTTACCATGCGCCTCATGGAGGATGAGCAGACAGATTACATCGCTAGTTTGAGAACCAACTGAGATGTAGCGCTTCGGCCGAATACATATTAAACTTAGTGCTACTTTGGAGTCAACCCGCTTTTATGAGAATCCCTCTTTTACCATTTCTTTCTTTTCTTTTATTTAATTTCGGTTCACTTTTTGTATTATTTCGAGATTCTTGGTATTTTTTATGTGTTTCATTTTAAGTGTTTTAGGTCTATTAAGGAATCAAAAGAATTCTATGCGAGAACTTGAATTTTATTTAAAAATTGAATGAGAGGCAATCTATAGTTTGGGTTTGGGAAATATGTAATGACCTTTGGGAAATAAGGGTTTGCACCTTAGATTGCTAGAGGACGTGTGTTGAACTTAGTCCTAGTTGTTGATTCGTCTCGATGAAATAGAACATATTTTTCCAACCCCTTAGGTTCGTCATGACAAACTAACTCCCACATTGTGGCCTAACTTTAGTTCCACTTCCCCCTCAATGACCTCAAATTCATGGCCTCGCCTTGACGGCGTCCGTTTCAAAACATATTTGCAGCCGACCTTTCATTTGCTTCACCCACCATTTTCATTTCGCATTTACTGCCTTCTCCCCACTCCCCATCTCTCTCAAGCTTCTTCGCTTCATATAATGACTCATAAAGTGTGTTCCGAAGAAGAGTAAGATCATTCGATCTAGCCTCGCCAACCCGCCCAATCCCCCCACCCACCTAAAGATCTGGGAAGATTCATCACCTATGCACAAGAACGTCTCTAGCACGACTCTTTCTAAAACCACACTTTCTTGCCAAAGCATGGATTCACCACCGCTAATGCCTATTTCTCGTATCATCCAAATAAAGGGGCAGTGAAAGATGAAAGCATCCCCCATGGCATCGCCCGGTCAGTCCACGAGCTTTTCTCCATCCTCCCCACATAAATGGCTTTTCCACTACGTAAGGCAAGAGGGTTCAGCTCATCGTAGCCACTCATCAACACAAATTTACGGCCTCGACGAGGACTTACGCTGATGCCTACAAGGCGCCGATTCCAAAGCTCCTGACTATGACTACGCTTCGAATCTCTTCTACCGGGTTCGAACCATGGAAGAAAACCCTCAAACAGTGAGGACCACACCGAGAGCGTTGTCAAGCTCATTCCTAAAGCATGGTTCTACTTCCTCTATGCTTGGTTGATGTCGGGCTTACACGTGATCACAAATCTGAGGATAAGGCCATTTTGTTTTAGTTATCAAAGACACCAAGTTTGGACTCGGGTTTGTGATCCAAAACTCGATTATGGATATACTGAAGAACGGGTGCATTGGCACGCTTACGCACCCCTCACTCATCACACTTCTGTGTAAGCTAGCGGGTGTGTCTATGTCAGAGTTCGAGGAGAAACCCCGCCAAGCTTCCATTGCCTGTCGATTCATGCCACGCAGTGTGTTCAAATCAACAATATTTATAACCTAATTCCTCCCATCAGCAGTGAAAGGGGTTAACATGAAGATAAAGGCTCTAGTTCGAACACAGCTGGATGGAGTTTTCTCCGTACAAATGACTTACAAAGGAGCTTTAAACCCGTGAATTTAATTTGAATTTAAGGTTTGGTAAAAACAGGAGTGGATGGTTGTGAAACTCCAAATTTAAATAAAATAAATGTAAAAGAAGTATCCCCAAGTGCTCTGCCATTGATTTTGAGTTCGAAAAAGTCACCGAGAGGGGTTCTTGGTCCATATCATCGTTGCTGGGGAGTGATGACCCCATAGTCATTTCCGAAACCGGATCTTCATGTGGCTATAAAAACTAACCCAAAAAAAACTATCCTTTGAAAATGGTATTCACTGGTTACCGCGTCACCCCGATAAGGAAAATCGAAGTCTCCTCAATTTCCTTTCAATGGGACATAGAGGGTAATCTAATGAATCTCTATGATCTAGCAATAAGCATCCACTCGAACCCTAAAAAGCTTACCAAATAATAAGCTATTCAAGGGGATTCAAAGTGATAAAAACCTACATAGCTAGAAAGGGAAACACAAACCGACAAATAGTACTGCGCTGAAGAATGTGGACCTCTAGTAGCCTTCAGATCCTGCGCCCAGCAACCTTCTGCTTCAAGGAGGAACGGGTTTTAGCCACTCATCCTTCGATTTGTCATCCCTGAGGGTGCTTGGTCGCCGTAAAATAGAAAAGAAAAATGAAAGAAACAGTAGAGAAGGAGGTTGCCAGAGAGTCAAAGCTTCTCCCGTCAATTTTTATTGATTGATTGATCAACTTTGCGCATCTTGACTCAAATTTTATATACGACCCGAGCAAGGGAAATTGCTGTAAAAAACTAAACCAAAAAAAAAAAAGCTATTGCTAAAGGATAAAATGGGAAGAAACAAAAATTGAAACAAACAGACACGCCAGAAAAAGCGGTGTGAACAGCTGATTTGTGATGAACAAAGGCCGCTTCGAGAGGTTGAAACAGCGGTCGTGATGATGCAAATTTTGCAAGTTCCATTTTCTTTGTATTTTCTACTCTTCTTTCCTTCCGGTCTCCTCGACGGCACGTCGAAGGCTGACTGCAATCTTTGTTGATCGACTCAATTCTGCATAAATAGCTTGCAAAACTACAAAATTAGCCACAAAATGCGATCAATAGAATAGTAGGACCTTAATGTGAAAATCTCGGTTAATTAGAATGATTAGTACACAAAAGCACCAAAACCTATAATAGCTGTGGTTTCAAACTAAATTTTCGAAAGCATCGATCCGAAGGCTCAAACTGGCTGAGAGGGTTCCCACTCCTAAGATAAATGTAGTTAAGATGATGAAGATGAGGGAGATGTAGTGCCAGCGGCAGAGGAGGAAGCTAAGGATGACGAGACGACGGCTAAGCTGCCCCAAGGACCCATAGATCCGCGGGTCCAACAAATGATCGTTCGGAAGGAGGTCCTACATAGCGCATGCCCAACAGTAGTGTTAGATGTAGGTGACCGGATAGCATAATACAACAGATTCTGCAAGTCTTATCGCGGCACCAACCCAACCACATCGACTCACCGCACCTCCTGGGCCTCCTCCACCATTCACGTTCTCGCCTTGGCCACCAGCCACTCCAGCGTTGTTGAATGATCTTGAGAGCGATGATGAGCTGCTTGACGCTTGAGGGAAGTTTCTTTACACTATGTTATTTGCGCACTAAGGACAATGCTTGTTGCTAAGCTTAGGGGTGCTCATTTATTCACTATATTTTATTGTGATTGGTTGTGGTGCTGTGTTTTGCACCTTGGAAAATTTCTTTTAGTCATTTCCGACCGCTGTTTGCTTCTGCTGACATGTTTATTTCGCTTTGTTTTGTTTGTTTATTTCTTAGACATGGTGTCATGCTCTATTTTATTTTTTATTTATGTCTGCACTTATGGAGTTGGGGACACACTTATTTGGTATGCTTGGTTGATTGCTATATATTCTTATTGATCTATAAATGTGCGTGGTTTATCGAGTTACCTATACATGTACCATTCAAATCCTGCAGCGCTGTAGAACTTCTAGTATTAAGAATTTTTTTTTTTCAAAAATACCCAAAAATATTTTTATTTTGTTTTGTGAACTTGTTATTGAGACACAAGTGATGCCTATGATGATAACTGTTGTGTTTTCCCTTTTATATGAAGAATACCAAAGATAGCAGAACTTAAGGTTTAATGGGTCGAATTCATCCAAAGCTTCGCACTCTAGACCGTAGTTGTTGCCTTTTTGAAGACAAGTCGCAATGAACCCTTGTTGGTCAGTCGTGCTTGTTTTAGAGAAGAATTAGGCAAATACCATAAGTTTTAGATCTCTAAAAACTCTAGAACTTGCTCAATTATCATTTGAGACAAAATCCTAGTTGTCACAACTTTTAGGAAATGATATAGGCCATCCTTGGAACAGGTTGAGCCTTTATAGCCCACCCTTAATTGCATCAATTTATAGTCACCCAATTTGAGCTTTAAATACCATAATTCATTCTTGATAACCAAGATTAATCACCAAAAACCCCTTGTTGTTATTTACATTTCAGTCAATACCCTTGTTTACCCTTAACATGTTGTTTGAAGAGAAACATCATAAGAGAACATGTGGTGAGTGAAAAGTCTGGAGGGAGTAGCAACGCTAAGGAGAAATAACAAGGAGTTAGTGGCATGTAAAGAGTAAGAGAAAGAGAAAATAGCTAAAGAACGCAAAGCAGGGAGGAGGTTCAACCTCAGAAAGCCTTCTCTTGCCTTGAGCCACCAAGTCCGTAGGTGTTTAAACACCGCACTCTCAAGACCAACCGGTTCAGAGTTACTAACCTAAAACTTGCTACACGAGGTAAGTAGAAAGCTTAAAGAAGCTAGACATTGCACCACTTCTAGTCTTGACATTCCAAGAAGAAAACTTCTTGGTGCTCTTGGAGAAGGATGAAATCAAATAAGTTTGGGGGAGAAGCAATATGAATGGCATAATGATATAAAAAGAGGACAAGTTTGAAAGGTTCAAGTGCAATTAAAATCAAATATGAAAGGATACAGCTTAGTGGAAAATGTACATGTGTGTTTTGGTTAAACTCAAGCTTAAATGACCTACTCTTCTACCTTTCTACCCAGGCCATTCATTACAAGCTCATGAAGACCCATTGATCCTAAGAGTTGTGAAACACCTACATTAGTGGAAAATGATATTCCAAGCAAGCCTATGGAGTCTTGATCACTCTAAAAAAACAACAATTGGTTTAATGAGGGCAAGACTTCACATGCATGCGAGAACTTTGGTTTAGGTGTATATTGCTTATGGTCAACCCATTATACTTTGTAGAGCTCTATCTTGAAGTATTCTTTGTAACACTCCAAATTACACCCCTAGTAGTTTATTACATGTTTAGGGTATAATATAAGTAAAATTAGCATTTTTCGGAAATTTGAGTACTGTGTAAATGGTAATTATCAAATTCAAGGACCAAAGGACATAAGGTAAGAAGATTGTATGTAAAGTAGGGATTTTATGTTTATGTACAATTAGGAATGAAGTTAAGGACTTAATAGCAAAAAAGAACTTTAAGCCAAAATAGATAAGACCAAAACATGGTCTAATAGAAGATATTTTTTCATTTTTTATTCGGGGAGACCTAGGGCTTACTAAGCAGAGAGAGAGAGCTAAGTTGGTTTTGATTCTCTCAATTTCTTGTCTACTCGCTCAAACAAGGGAGAAGGAAGAAGAAAGGGCTGGGCTTCCCAAGAATCAAGGTATAAACTATCACAAGCCATACTGTACAGGGTTGTTAGTGGAAAACTAACTTCATTATGAAAGTGTTGTTGGTTAGTTTTTGCGGGTTTTTGTGTGGTTTTGGTTGTCTAAGTCAAGTTTTGGAGTTGTTTTCTTTGATTTGTTTTGGGTTTTGGTTGGAATTTACGGGTGAAAAGAGGCAAACCTTCCAAAACTATAGAAATTTGTAAAGAGTATCCAGACCGAAGTTATACCTATCAAAGTTGTTTTCGTCTAATGGATATTGGTTTTATTATCGAAAGTCGAGTACCAAGATCAAAGATGTTTTAAATCCAAAGTGATATATTGAGCACTGGTACTGAAGTTGAGTACCTGCATTCAAAGCTATTTTCAACCAAGATATTGGATTTATTAGTACCAAAGTGGCTTAAGGTCCAGAGGATGTTATGACATCAAAGTTATTTAAGGTCCGAGTACCAGCCCCGCAACCCTCGTTGTTTTCGTTTTCAATTCCAAATGAAAGGGCCGTGACATGTATAAAGTTATGAAAATGCACTATACCGCCATCGACGATCCCGTTATTAGGCAAACATTGTTCTACCACTGCTTGCTAATGTGGTTAAGAGCAAAATAACAAGCTCTCAAAGAATATATATAATTGTATGCCTCAGCGTATTCAAGCTAACTAATGAATAGGCACCTCTAATCGCTAAGTTGCACTTTGGCAAAAAAACACACTTCGTTACGCCAAAAGCATGTTCATTCGGTTTAATTCCCGCTAGTTGTTACGACACTTTTTTGTTACATGGGTAGGCACGCTCTATTCAGCGGGTCGCGACACTCGCTAAAGGCGCGATACTCGTTGGCGCGTGCACGCCTTTGTTCGTGTTGCCTCCCGTTGCTACAACACTTCGTTACGCCGGCACGCATCACTGGTTCAATATCACCGCACCAGCACCTATCAGGTTTGTCCCTCTCATTCATTATTTTTTATCTATGCAAGCAAACAATTATATGAAAAGGATCTGAAAAAAATGATGTGTGAAACATTTATATCATAAGAATATGAATAATGAATAATAGGAAAGCATAAGTAATCTGTTCTGTAATGTACCTCTACGGGTACCTTAAATACCGATATCTTTAATTACGAACTCTACGTGAATATGAAAACCTGGATTAAAAGATTATGTTATATGAAAACTTTGTTATCACGTAAACTCGACATATGCATTTATGTTATATGTATCACAACAATTATGGTTGCCAGTGGTCATATCGATATCTGTTTCCCGCTCGCTATAAACGCGGGTGTTCATCAGTGTAGATGCTTGAAGAGGACATCGAGGGGTATTTACCGCGTCGCCCGAGGCGACCTGACAATAGGAGTCACGAATGTATCTTTTGATTTTGTTTGGAATGTAAATGTAAAGTTTTTATAATAGTAGATTTGTTTTATACAAGTAAATGGGACTCAAGAATATGTACAAGATAGTTTAAACACCACTACGAGTGGTAAATGCTTAGAAGTTTTATTTCCTTATGGTTTATATGAAATAGGCCCACCCGATGTCCGAAAGAAAGTTTAAGGAGTTTGATCCGTCTGCTTCCTCTCTTACGCCCGAGCAAGGGTAGGGCGTGACAATTTAATTAATTATCGAGCCTAGGTTTGGGGTTTCCTGAAACTCTGTGGTTTTAAAATGCCACTACATAGTATTGTGTTGGCCTAATACAGATGTCCTTGTTTTGTATATTGTCTAGAATGGATTAATTCCTGCTATGGAGGAAACGGTTGAAAGCGTCAATCCTATGAATCTTGATCCATGTCGATCTGCATTAAAGTCTAGGTCGGCTAGAAGTGAACATGCTTCAACTGAAAGTATTTGTTAAAAATTTCGGGGATATGACAAGGGTGCTGATGAACTGCAACCCCCGAGAGAGCTGGTTGGATTACGCAGAAAGTAGAGAGTGGAAAGAATTTCATGAGTGAGTTTAGAAGAGTCTAATAAAGTCGAGGTTTGGCTTGAAATTACAAAGATCTCTAGGCAGTAAAATGTCCTGACAAATGGCGAATGTGCGGTCTCTTCTTTTGCAAGAGTGTAGCTTATGATTGGTGGAAGCTAGTTCTAAAGTCATTGCTTCGAGAACCAATTTCATGGGACTTCCCGACAATTTCAGACAAAGTATGTCTCCGATGGTATAAGGAGACGAGTGGAAGCAGTTCACGAATATGAAGGGAATCATGATGTGGCGGAGTATGAAAAAGGAGTTTGCCGCCTTAGTAAGTATGCACGAATTAGTCATATGGAAACTTTGAGACAGTTTGAGGATGGCCTAAAGGGTGGTAAAAAGGTACCCCTCCCACGGCTGTTACATCGTTGCAAGTAGTGAATTTTTATCAGCTGGTGCAAGCGGCAATGAAAATAGAGAAATCGTAAATGAACAGTCCGGAAAGAAATCGGGAGAGAAAGATCTCTAGAGGTGGTTCATCTTCCAGTAAAAGGACTAGAGAGTCTCAAGTGGACTCGGTACATGGTTCAACTACAAGAGGTAGGAGACAAGGTCTATAATGACATAGGGCTCTGGTAGAGGTGTCGCGCCCCTACCTCCGCCTAGGCGAAGAGTGGGGATGCGGCACGGGACTAGAACTCTTTAACCTATTATCTGTCATTGGTGGGCCCAATTTATATATATTTTCATAAAGAAATAAAACTTATAACATATACATATAAAGCAGCCCGCGTAGTGGTGTTCGCTAATATTTGTACATATATCAGAGTCACGTTTACTTGTTCTTATACAATTTCACTATCACAAGACTCTACATTTTACCATACAAACAAATCAAAATCTACATGTGATGGACCACTACGATTGTGTTGGTCTCTTTGTGTCACGGAATATCTGAGCGTTCTCTTCGGTACCTACATGGATAAACACACATTACTAAGCTTTATAACTTAATAGGAATCCATAAATATAGACGACCACTATAACTGATCTTCACAATACTTCATAACATTTTATTTATTATACATATTTACTTCTCATATTATAATTAAAATTATCTTATTGCATTCATATCATTTTTCATGTTTCACGCCTTTTATAAACATTCAAAAATTTCTCTCATCTTATGTTATACTGCGTATTCAAAAGAAGTGAATCTGAGGAAAAGCGTATGTGCAGAGAAGAATTTTATCATGTCTGAACTGATGATCTATAAGTGTCTTGTATTGTATGACCCAAACGGGGCCACTGTAATGATCCAAAAGGGATCCATGTCATAAACCCAAACGGGGCCACTCTGTTTGTAAATTATATACTGCAGCATTGTTATCCCTATAGGCATGCCTATCTATCCAACTACCCGGTCATAAGCAGGCAATCAATTTTATTATATTTTTTTTTGCTGTCGTTGAGTATCAAAAAGATATCATATATGAACAATAGCTGATTTTAATATCGTACACTTATGAGATATTCATTATCAAATAATCTATATAAACATTTATATACTTCACATTTTTTCATATAACAAAATTATACGTGTATTCTCTTTAGCTTTCAAAACACATGTTATCATGATCATCTTACTATGATGCATTAACATATAACAATTTATATAGCCAGTCATACAATTTCGGTTTTCATAACCAGTGCGCTTAAGCAGTTCGAGAGGCGGCTCAAAAGTCCGTTTTCGGCTTCTGATTTTGACCTTATGCCAGTAAGGATTATTAGAAAGTGATCTTTTAACTACATATGCCCTTATGTCTTGATTTCTTATGATTAAAAAATCATGTCATTTGGACTTTTAATTTGGGAGGTATGGTATAAACATTCGAGCTTGCTCTACAGACGGTTTAGAACGAAAATCTAGAATTGTGTCCTATATTTGCAAATTTTTTGGGAATGTTAGAGAAATAATTTGTCCATACTTTATTCATGAAAGTTGTTCTCCTAGATGTCTAGTATGTCTTGAATTCTCGATTCGTGGCCCCATTCTAAGAAAGGTTTCGGGGACAAAATTGTTCCCTACTTTGACAATTTGGTAACAATGGGAACTTAAATTTGGCTATACTTCCTTAAGTGAGAATTTGTTATCTACATTCTAGTTCGGAAATTTGAATCGCTCAATTTGGATGAGTGAAACTATTATGACACGAGCAACGCTGTTCGAGAAAGCAAAGAAAGCGTATCGAGAGAACTAAACCATAATTGACCAGCGAGCCCTTGACTTTTGCTTGAATTTTTTGGGTCTAATTGTAAGAACAAATTTTGTTTGTCAGATCTCCGGGGCATCGGTTGCGCAATGTGAACTTACAAAAAGAAAGGAGCGTCAAGCGACGGTGTCTTGAAACCGCCTCTCAGATGATTAAGTCGGCGATGGAGGAAGAAGAGGTGCGATAGTTGGAATTGCATACCTTTTTTTGTGGGGGATCTTCCCAATTTATAGGGTTCGGTTCCAAATTTCCGTTCTTATTTTAGGAATAATATCTGTTTTTTCCTTATTAAAGTTATGTCAGCTTTATTGGATAAGATATGTTTTCACTTATCAAATTATCCTTTTAAGGGATAATATATGTTTTTCCGTATTAAAGTTGTTTCTTCCAATAAATGATTGAAATTGGGAAGTCGAGGATAAATATCTACTTTCGTATTTTCCCATAACAAATTTCCATATGCGGTGTTGAATGGCGGTTTAGGGTCTCGGAGTCTAGGCGGGTTAGAATTCTGTGTCTGGTGAGTTCCGTGTGGTTTCATACACATTGGGCGCCTTGGAGCCCTTCATGGCGAGTGATGCCCGATGGGCCTACGAGGGCCTGGGCTTATTGAATAGTGGATGCGGGCTAAAGCCATGGGTACCCACGAATTCTGTGGGCTGCGCGGGTACCATTTGATGAACATTGGGTGCGGGCACAAGCCATGGTACCCATAATGCTCCATTTTTCTGGTACGAAGAGGTTGGCATTCCTTCCAGTCGGGAGAAAAATGGGTAACTTTTAAACCTTAGTGGAGAAAGTTAAAGGGATTAGGAGAATTAATCGTGCATTGAGCGTGTGTTTGGATATAAGCTGCGTGTGAACCACGTGTTTCGGCATCAGTCGATAACAAAGAGATCTCACGAGGAAACAATGAGCTCCTTTTGTCATTGAAGAACTCAGGTTATCGTACTTTCATACATAGCCCCAGATCATTCCTCATCAGTTGCTAGGAAGTCGTTGGGAGTGAACATTTGTTCTTCTTGATCTTTTTGAAGTCAATCTCGGGTAGCTCTTCCCAGCGGGGTTGGCCGAGAGCCTCGGCGAGATCGAAGGGCCTTAGTTAGCTTCGTCCGGCCTGATCAGTCACCTTTGGGGGAGCAGACTCTGAGGCTGCCCCTCAGGTGGTAAAGAGAAAGAATGCAAGGTTGAGCCATTCTTAGCGTAATTTAAAACATTCGCCCGGCGTTTATGGTCTAAAGTGGTCTTTTAAAGGTGCAGTGACAAATTAATAATTACCGGTCTTTTGAGGTGCGGGCAGGCTTGGGGCGAGAAGTCGGGCGTGGGGAGAGTGCCCGGAGGCAGGCGGGAGTCGGCATTAGAAGTGCGGTGACTGATGAATCTGGCATTAAGAGTCATCATGCGACTTTTAGAGTGTCGAGACGGTTTAGGCGGGAAGTCGGCATTAAGAAAGTGCCACATCTTTGCTTAGGCGAAATTGGCATTAAGAAAGTGTCAGACGGCTTGGAGTCAGAAGTCTGGCATTAAGAAAGTGTCAGACGACTTGGAGCCACAAGTCTGGTCTTAAGAAAGTGTCAGGACTGACTTGGAGCCTTGAGTGCGGGTCTTTTGAAAGTCTTCAGACGACTTAAAGCCAGAAGTGGTCTTTTGAAAGTGCCAGACGGCTTAAAGCCACAAGTCTGGTCTTTTGAAGTGCCAGACGGCTTAGAGGCACAAGTTTGGTATTTTGAAAGTGCCAGACGGCTTAGAGCCATAAGTCTGGTCTTTTGAAAGTGCAGACGACAGAGCCCAGTCGCGTGGGATGTGCCCAACTGACATAGAGCACGAAGTCGGCATTAAGGAAGTGCGGGCGACTTGGGAAGCAGTATGGCATTAAAGTGTCAGACGGCTTAGAGCCCGGAAGTCACGGTCTGAAAGTGCTAGGCGGCCCAGGCTAAGTCGGCATTAAGGATGTGTCGGCGGCGCAGAGCGGAGAGTCGGCGTGGGAAGTTCCCGAGAAGATTGGGTAGAATGCGGCGTTGGAAGTCTTCAGGATGGCGCCAAAGCAGTTTGGCATTAAAGTGTCGGACGGTGAGACGGAGAATGCGGCGCGAGAAGAAGTGTCGGTGACTTGGAGCAGTGCGGCATTAGAAAGTGCGGTGACATAGAGCCAATCACGGCATTAAGAAGAAAGTGTCATCATTTCGAGCCATAAGTCTAATCTTTTGAAGTGCGAATGACTTAGAGCGAAGTCGACATTAAGGATGTATGCAAATGACATAGAGCGGAAGTCGGCGTGGAAGTGCGGTTTGCTTAAATGAAAGTCTAGCATTAAGGATGTGCCAGACGGCATAGAGCCAGAAGTCTGACATTAAGAAAGTGTCATACGGCTTTTAGAAATTGCCAGATGGCTTAGAGCAGGAAGTCTGGCATTAAGAAAGTTCCAGACGGCTTAGAGCCACAAGTCTTGTCTTTTGAAAGTGCCAAAAGACTTAGAGCCACAAGTCTGGTCTTTTGAAAGTGCTAGACGGCTTAGAGCCAGAAGTTTGGCGTGGGATGTGCGAAGCGACGTGGGTAAAGTGCGGCATTAAGGGATTCAGGATGTCTTAGGCGGAGAGTCACAGCATTAAGAAAGTGTCGGACGACATGGAACGGAAGTCGGCATTAAGAAGTGTCGGTGGCTTAGAGCCCGAGTCGGCATTAAGAAAGTGCCGGTGACTTGGGGCCAAAAAAGTCACAGCATTAAGAAAGTGCTAGACGGCTTGGAGCTAGAAGTCTGGCATTAAGAAAGTACCAGACGGCTTGGAGCCACAAGTCTGGTCTTTTGAAAGTGGTAGACGGCTTAGAGCCCCAAGTCTGGTCTTTTGAAAGTTCCAGACGGCTTAGAGCTACAAGTCTGGTCTTTTGAAATGAAAGACGGCTTAGAGCCAAAAGTTTGGCATTAAGGAAGTGTCAGATGGCTTAGAGCCACAAATTACGTCTTTTAAGTGCCGGCGACCCAGAACCACAAGTGCAGTCTTTGAAGTGCCAAACGGTATAGAGCCGAAGTGCAGCGTTAAGGAAGTGCAGACGAGGCTTAGAAATTTTGGAGTACGGCTTTAAGGAAGTGCCGGAAGGCTTGGAGCCAGAGAGAGTCTGGTGCAAGAAGTCTTAGACGGCCGTGGAAAGTTTGGCATTAAGAAAGTGCCATACGGCTTAGAGCCACAAGTTTGATCTTTTGAAAGTGCCAAACGACTTCGAATACAAGTCGACATTAGGAAGTTCCAGACTGACATAGAGCGGAAATGCGGCATTAAGAAAGTGCAACGGCTTAGAGCCAGTCACGGCATTAAGAAGAATGCCACACGGCTTGGAGCGAGAAGTGCGGCATTAGAAAGTGCCACCACGGCTTTAGAATTCCAAAGCGGCTTAGAGCTAAATCTGGCATTAAAAGTGTGAGACGGCTTAGGCGAAAGTCAGCATTAAGGAGTGTCAGGTGACATAGAGCTAGAGTGCGGTATTAAATGAATCGGTGAGGCATCGACCATCTTGGGCTGATGGGACATTCTGGGACTTAAGTAATGAACCCGGTGTGTCCACCATGTTAAGCGGACGAATGATAGCGCCCACATCCGGACTTTGTCTTAAACAGTTGGGCGATGCGCCATGCCGGGCCGAGTCGGGCTGGCGTATCAGGACTCAAGTGGACCCGGTTAGATATTATCTATCTTGGCGGATGGAGTCATTCTTGCGCCATCCCGGGCTTTTTAATTGGATCGGGTAGATGTTGTTGTCTATCTGCGGGCCAGGACAGGATCATTTTTACTATCTTGTCGGGCTTTAAGTATTGGGTTGATGTTGTCTTTATTGGGCTAGATAGGTCATTTCTTTGCATAAATCAGGCTTTTAAGTGGGCCAGGTTAGATATTTATCTTAGGTAGGACGGAGCTCATTTTCTTGCGTAGTCAGGACTTTTAAGTTATTGCATTTAGAAGTTGTACTGCAAGGTAGGACAAGTCATTTCTTACGCCGTAGGACTTTTTAAGTTGACGAGAGTGAAGTTATCTTTCTGGGTAGGACGGATCATTTTACTATGTCATGGGACTTTTAAGTTGAAATCGGCTGAGATTATCATTCTTAAGTGGGACAAGTCATTTTTTCTTTAGCAGATCGAACTTTTAAGTTGGTAGAAGTTATCTTCACAAAGTTAGACGAGGTCATTTTTCTTTGTGATTCGAACTTTTAAGTTGACTGTAGCTAAGTTATCTTTACGAGTGGACGAGGTCATTTATTGCACCATCGGACTTTAATGTTGACCGATTAGATGTTATCTATACTGGGTCGGATAGGTCATTTATTACGCCATCCAGGAACTTTAAGTGAGGTATTACTGCAAGTTTGATGAAATCTTTAAAAAAGTTGATATGCCTTTTAGAGGTTCAGACTTTCTCCGTCACGATGCATGGCCCGGTCATTGTCTTATTTGTGAGCTTCATCATGACTTTGCAGCTCCTTCATCTTTTCTTGTTTGTTCCTCTTGCTTTCTGCATGTCGACGCAATGGAAGAATTGATTTTAATGGCCAGGTCATTGGGTTGCATGACGACAGCTGCCTTACCTGGACCAGATGAGATGTGGAATGGGGATCGGCCGAGCTCGGAGTGACGGAGGATTCTTTGAGACGACGGTTAGAGCCGGCTCTTGCCTGTCGTCGATGAAACTTTTTTGTTCAATTCCCGTAGGCGGCGCGATGCCAGAACAATTTTGTTCAGTCTGATCTCGGGGCATCGGGTACGCGTGAACCTACAAGGGGCGATCCAAATGGCAGTGTGTCGCCAGTAGCCTCTCAAATGATTAAGTCAGCAATAGAGAGGAAGAAGAAGGAGGTTGCGATAATTGGAATTGCATACCTTTTAAGTGAGGATCTTCCGTTATAAGGGATTGGAGTTTCCCAGGAAATTAGATTTCTTTGAGATATCGTTTTCCTTATTAAGTTATCCTTTTATGGGATAAGATACATTTTCCTTATCGATGATTATCCTTTTAGGGATAATATATGTTTTTCCTTATTAAGGATTATTCTTCCAAATAATTTAGAAATTAGGAAATTCAGGGATAAATATCTACTTTGCGTATTTCCCCATAACAAATTTCCCATATGCAGTGAGATGGCGGTGGGGGTGGGGACCACTAGGCGGGTTCTAGGATTTGTCGGGTGGTTCCGATGTGGTTTTTGTCTGATGGAGCCGCCTTAGAGCGCTTCATGGCTAGTGACGGTAGGCTGCACGGGCGGGCGCACATTGAATGGTGGTCTAGACCTATTGAACAGTGGGTCTGGGCCTAAAAATTCCATGGTACCCACACTAATGGGGTCCAAATTTGGATACACTTATTTTAGGGAGCTTTGTTCTCCTAGAAGTCTAGTTTACCCATAAATTTGAATCACTCAATTTGGATGAGTGATGACGAGTGTCTTGATAAATAAAAGCATGGGTTTTTGGAAAAAAGTTTGGCGGCATCTGCCACCAAACTCAAACATTTTTCTCCTTTATACATAATCTCCTCATTTGAGGACCACAAACCAAATAATATTCAAAATCAACTTAAAACCAACAAAAACAACAAAACAAAGAGGGAGAAATTAGGGTAGTTTCCTAATCTTAATTTTCTTGGAACCTTCTCTTCTTCTCTTTTCTCTTTCTCTTCTTTCTTCTTCCTTCTTTTCTTCTCTTCTCTTTAGTAGTAGAGCGAGCGAAAGAAATCAAACCAAATTGGCTTCTTGTCACCTGACATTATACAGCTCCTTTGAGCGAATGAGATATTTTCTCATTTCTAAGACCCGATTTGGTCTATCCTCATTTCCTCACATTTACATGTTGTGAATCTATTTTCCATTATTTTCCCATTTTTCATTTAAACACCTTTTCTTTCATAATTTACTTGACTTATCAATATTTCTATATTGGCATATAAACTTATTATCATATGACCTTTAGGTTCTAGATTGGTAAATTACTAATTTACCCTTTACTATTTGATTAATCTCCTTTTTTTTTTACATTTTTCTTGCTTAGCATTTAAATTCCGGAAAAATATACATTTACTTTTATTATACCCTAAATATGTTATAAAACGACTAGGGCATAATTTGGGGTGTTACAACTCTCCCCTTAAAATAATTTCGTCCTCGAAATTATTACCTAAATTAATTAGTTCTTGGGTACTATGCCCTCATAGTTGCTTACGGCTCCCAAATGTGGCTTCCTCTGCCCATGGTGTTGCTAGAGTACTTTCACTAACGGTACTTGTTTATTCCGCAATTGTTTCACTTCTCGAGCTAATATACCTTTTGGCTCTTCATCATAGGAGAAATCCTATTGCACTTGTACCTCTTGCACATGCAGGATATGCGATTCGTCTGATCTGTATTTCTGAAACATAGACACATGGAACATATCATGCAACTTGGCTAACTCTGGAGGGAGTGACAACCGATACGCCACTGGTTTGATTCTCTCCAAAACCTCATATGGGCCAATGCACCTCGAACTTAACCACTTCTTCCCCCAATCAAGCACCTTCCTCCGTGGGAATACCTTTAGGAATACTTTATCACTACTTCATATTCCAATGTCTCTTCATTTTCATTGACATACTGTTTTGTCGATCTTGTGACCTTTAACCTTTTTTAGAATAACTGAACTTTTGCTTTTGTATCTTTTACTATGTCTAGACCAATCACTTTATGCTCATTCAATTATGTCCAACACCCACGGGGAGTTCGTCCCTAAATAAAAGCCTCATATGGTGTCATGCCAATGCTTGATTGATAATTGTTGTTATAGGAAAATTCTTTCAATGGAATATACCTATCCCAACTTCCAGTAAATTCCATTACACATCCTCGAAGCATATTTTCGAGCACTTGAATCAACCTCTCGGAATGCCCATTTGTCTGCGAGTGGAATGTTGTACTGAAATTAAGTCGAGTTCCCAATGCTAACTGTAATTATTTCCAGAACCTCGATGTAAATCGCGGATCTCTATCTGACACAATAGACAACGACACACCATGCAATCGCACAATCTCACCCACATATAGCTCAGCTAGTCAATCCATAGAATAGTCAATCCCGACCCAGTATAAAATGGAGCGACTTGTGAGCTATCGACTATTACCCATACATAATCATGCTTCCTTTGTGTAAGAGGAAGACCAGACACAAATCCGTAGCCTGTGCCCCACTTCCGACATTGGGCCGTAAGTTTAACAATTGGATGGTACTTGGTGTTCAACTTTTACTTGCTGACACATCAAACATTTGGATACATAGTCTGTCACTTCCCTTTTCATTCCTCTCAACGATAATCTTTGTTTTGAATCTGTACATCTTGTTACCCTCCGAGGATGCATGGTAATGCGTATTATGAGCTTCATATAGTAACTTTTCTTGACTCATTATCAATTTGGCACACATAATCTGTGCGGAAGCTACAAACTTCCATCTTCTTTTCTTGAAAAATCAATCTATCAACATCTGACCAATTGTACCACTTTTTGCATCTTTTTCTGCCATTTTTTGAGCATACATAATCATTTCTTTAAAGCAGTTTGCACTTTTAATTGAGCTAATATAGCTCCATCAGATACTATTCTCTATTCATTGTGTTGTATTAACAAAGCTATCATTGCCTTTCTACTTAGAGGCATGCGCTACCACGATGGCTTTTACGGGGGTGGTAGTATATTATCAGGTCATAATCTTTGAACAACTCGACCACCTCAGGTTGTGCGAATTAAGCTCATACGTTAACAAATATTTGAGACTTTTATGATCTGTATAAATTCTGCATTTTTCATCATATAAGTAGTGTCACTATATCTTCAAAGTAAATATTACCGCAGCCAATTCCAAATCATATGTAGAATAATTCTGTTCATGTGGCTTCAACTGTTTGGATGCATATGCCACAACTTTACCATCTTGCATTAACACAACCCAGACAATTCTTGACATCACTACACATAAGAATTATACTCTTTACACAGAATTATTCGCGTCAATCTTGAATTGTGACCAAACATTTCTGTTGCTCAAAACTATCTTGACATTCATATCCATCATAAACTTTACTCACTCTGAGTAATTTAGTGAGTGGAAGCTAAAATAGAGAACCTTCACAAATCTTCTATAATATCCAGCCTTTTTGAAACTTCTCACTTAGGTTACTTTGGGGCGATTTTCAATTCACCACAACTTCAATCTTGGTAGGATCGACTCTTATACCCTTAGCGAGACCTGATATAACTAAGGTAGGCTTCCTTTGCTTAATCACATTTCTTCAAACCAGCATACAACTTCATTTCTCTCTCGAGAAGTCACATTAAGACTATTTTTCAAATGTTGCTCATGCTCCTGCTCATCTTTGGAATATACCAATATATCATCAATAAAGACCCTGACAGTGATCTAAATAGGTCGGCTCGCTATTCATCGAATCATGAATGTTGTGGTGCATTAGTAAACCAATGGCATTACTAAGAACCCGTAATGGCGTATTGAGTTAAAATGTTGTCTTGACTTTATCAAGATCTTTCACTCTTAGGCGATACAGTACGCTGCGATGCGGTCTATCTTTGAGAAGACACCGGCTCCTTTTAAGCGATCCGAGATCTTCAATTCACCATTGATGGGTATTTGTTTTCTTTGTCACCTTATTGGTTCGCAGATAATCAATGCACATCAGTAAGTGCCATCTTTCTTTCACGAACAAAACAAATTACCCAGGGATAAACATAGGTCGGATAAACCCTTTATCCGAGGAGAAGATCTTGTAGTTGAATCTTTAGCTCTTTCAACTCGATTGGAGCCATCTTGTACAATGGTGCCACAGAAGTAGGGATTGTTCGGTAAAATCTCGATAGATAAATCCACTTCTCTTTTTTCGGTGGAATGCGGGTAACTCTTCGAGGGAACACACATTCGGAAAATCTCTCACAGCGAATATTTTCAATTCTATTTAACCTCTTTTATAGTCAACCTGGCAAAAGAGGCCTCACATCCTTTTCTCGGCCAATCGATCGGGCTTACATAGTTGAAATCACATTGGACATTGGGCTAGAACAAACACCATGTACTATCACTTGGTGATCAGAACATAAAACCTTACTATCTTTTATCCGCAAATCAATTATAGCTGGTGTTTAAACGACCAATCTATTCCCAAATAAATCAAATTCACGAAATGGTAAGCAATCAAATCGTAGAAAATTCACTATCTGAATAACGCGGGGCAAATTCATATCTACTCTAGTCACTTAGTAACACTTTGCCCCAAGGGACTAGTTATATGCATATCATATAACAATCTCACTATGTTATCTTTATCAAACACATGCTTGATGCATACATATGAATGGTGAACCCGAGTCGATCAATGCATGCATCTGATATCATATAGAGAAAATATACAGCCAATCACTTCGGGAGCATCCACGATCCTCACGAAACCTTGTAGCATATGCTCGTCTTTGGGTATGGCATAGAATCTCTTGTCTCGATGGTGTGCCTCCTCGTCCTCTTGTGCGCTCTAGCTGTGGGCCTACACCTCATCTCGAGGTCGTGGTGTCACGGGACCTCCCTCTGTTGGGACAATTTGCTATAAAATGTTCAGTGCTTCCACCATCCCAAGAGCACCCTCTTTGATAATCTCCTGAGCTCCCAGTGTCGTCGATGGCAGTAAGGGCACTCTTGGAGTTTCTCCTAGTCCCAGAAGAACCTCTACGGTGCAAATGCTGTGTATTTCCGCCATCTCTTACTTGTGGCAGGGCTATGTCTTGACTCGGTTGGGATCTCGACCTTTTTACTTTCGAGGAGGAAGAAACATAAGAAACTTCTCTTAAAAATCTTTCTCTCACCTTGCCTCAGATTTCTCCGCTTTCATTCTTTGCTTGCAGTAATTAGAAATTTACTTATGCTGGGTAAATGTCATAAGTGCCAAATATCTTTTTATGGACTCATTTAGTCCATCCTCAAATTGCCTACACCAGAATGCCTCGGTGAGGACTTATTCAGGTGTGTACTTGCTAAGATGGCTGAATTCTTTCACATATTCGACCAGCGATGGATCCTTTACTTGGATTCGAGAGCTGCTTCCATGATCTCCTATGCATATGAGACATATTTAGCCTGAACTCTTGGATGAAAAACTCCCATGGTATGGGATTTGGAAGCCTCGGACTCCTCGACACCAAGCACCACCAATCATAACCGCGCTGCGATTGAAGCGCATGCCACTCTTTGATCGGGAGGGCATCTCACCTCCTCCCGTTATTCTTTGCGGCTTTTATGAAATTCAACTTTATGAGGACTCTTCCATATTTAGCCCATGGAATTCCCTCGGCGCAGTCTTCTTATCATGTCATCGGGGCTTTGAGTTATCAATCTTTCAATACAGAGCCATGCCTAAGATATCATGTGAGAACGCTACGTTGGTATTTAGACATGACTCTCCCCTTACGATAGATTCAGAAGGATCCGAAACAAGTAACCCTTGATCTCTTGAGTTAACACTCTGATTGTATTAATTTTGGGTTAGGAGGAGACGATTCATCTATCTGAAAACACAAGAACATCCACATCGAGGCCAACTTTATAACTGTGCATATCATATACTCTATTCTAGAGCCTTCAAACTTGACTCTAATACCCTTCCGATTATCATGCCCTACCTCTACCTAGGCGAAGAGTGGAGATGCGGCATGGGATGGAACTCTTGCTTTGTTTGTCATTAGTGGAGCCCAGTTTACTATATATTTCATAAAGAAATAAAACTTATAACATACATATAAAAGCGACCATCGTAGTGGTATTACATGTATTTTGTACATATATCTGAGTCTCATTTACTTGTTCTTATACAATTTCACTATTACAAAACTCTACATTTACAATACAAAAACAAATCCAAAACCTATATGTGTTGGACTCCTCTGATTGTGTTATTACTGCGTATCACAATCCCGGAACATGTCTCTTCGGTACCTACGGATAAACCCACCGTGCTTTAAAGCTTTATGGCTTAGTGAATCATAATATGACCAACCACTATAACAATCGTCACAATACTTCATAACATTTTATTCATAATACATGTTACTTTTCATATCATTATAATTAAATTACATATTGCATTTCATATCATTTTCATGTTTCACGCCTTTTATAAACATTCCAAAATTTTCATCTCATCTTATATCATGCCTGCATATTCCAAAGAAGTGGATACGGGAAAGATACGTATGCAGAAATCTTATCACTATCTGAGGCAGGTGATCTATAAGCGTAATTGTATTATAATTAACCAGGGCCCTTTATGCGATCCAGAAAGCGGGATCCATGTCATCAGAGCAAACGGGGCCACTCTGTATGTAAGCGTATGTTGTAGCATTGTTATCTATAGGCATGCCTATCTGTCAACTTCTTTCGATTATACAACAAGCATTGGTTTATTATGTTTTTTTTTAACATTTGCATTTTTCGTATAACAAAATTATACGTGTATTCTAACAACTTATAACACGTGTTATCATGATCATCTTACTATGATGCATTATTTCATATAACAATAAATTTATATAGCCTTTATCTGATTCCAGGTTCCATAACCAATTACGCCTTAGCAGTTAGGCGACTCCCAAGTTCATTTAGGCTACAGTTTTATTTATAAGATTGTTATAAGAAAGTGATCTTTACTCAATGTACTAATATCTTAAGTTTCTTATGATTAAAAAATCATGTCATTTGGACTTTTAATTTGGGAGATATGGTCTAAACATTTCCAACTGCTCTTGGATAGTTTCCAGGAACAGAATCTAGAATTGTGTCCTATATTTGAAAATTTTATAGAAATGTTAGAGATATAATTTGACCATACTTTATTCATGAAAATTGTTCTCTCAGATGTCTAGTTTGTACAAAAAATTGAATCACCTCATTTGGATCAGTATAACTCAAGTTATAATTTAAACAACCGGAATTACTCTAGTTCAGGAGACTGTTATGAGACAGGTTTCAGGGATAGAATTGTTCCCTTACTTTGACGAATTTCTAGTAACAATGGGGACTAAATTTGGCTATACTTCTTTCATAGAAGTTGTTATCCTAGTTTACCTAGAAATTTGGATGAGTGAAACTCAACTTATCACCTAAACACCAAAACTGTTGCAAAACACAGCCGTATCAAAAGCGAACTGAGAATTGATCAAGCAGGCCTTACTTTGACGAATTTTCTAGGTCTAATGGGGTCCAATTTTGGATACACTTATTTCAAGGAGATTTTTATACCAGAAGTCACAGTTCTTCGGTGAATGCTCAATTTATAGGATGAGTGATAAGTAGAAATGGGATTTAATCAACATTAGTGTCTACTGAAACTAACATTCCTGTATATCTCATTGAGACCTAAGTAAATAACAATCAAAAGCAACTTAACACCAACAAAAACAACAAAACAAAGAGGGAGAAATTAGGGTAGCTTCCTAACCTTAATTTTCTTGGAACCTTCTCTTCTTCTCTTCTCTCTTTGCTTAAGTAGAACCCAGAGACAAAGAAAATCAAACCAGAATTTGGCTTAACTCTCTGAGCCGTAACCCTAGCTCCCTTTGAGCGAAAATAGAGATATTTTCTCATTCCAAGACCAGTTTTTGGTCTTATCCCTCATTTTCTATAAGGCCATGTTTGGCAAAACCCATTTGTATTCTTTTCCCATTTTTGCATTTAAAGCCCTTCCTTTCTCTTTCATTTACACTTCAACTTATCAATATTTCTATATTGGCATATAAACTTATTATCATATGACCTTTAGGTCCTGGATTAGTAAATTACTAATTTACCCTTGACTCTTTGATTAATCTCGGTTTTTTATCATTTTTCTCGCTTAGCATTTAAATTCCGGAAAAATATAAATTTACTTTTATTATACCTTAAACATGTTATAAAATGACTAGGGCACTGTTTAGAGGTGTTCTGAGGCATTTCAACCGGACAAGGCGAAGGCAGAGATGCTCGTATTGTCCTGGCGTCATTTGGTACTTGCGGAAAGGTAGCGGGAGTGTTTTCGATGCGGGGAGCCTGAGCCGCCTTATATGGCTTGTTCGAGAGGATCTACGAGGTCTTAGAAATCCTCGAGGAAATAGCGGAGGATCAAATGTGCAACTAGTGACTCGTGTTAGAGGAAGAGGCGGTAGTTCGGAATGACAAGGAATAGGTATTTAGCCGAATGGTAAATGCCTCTTCTGACAACCCCGGCTCAAGCTTATGCTATGCGAGCTCGTGAAGATCTGGATGCACCAGCGGTTATTGTAGGTAATTTCACTCTTTAAAACCGATGAAATATACTTCATGGTAGACAGGGTTCACATGTTCATATATGCATTGAGTGATTGGTGATGAAATTGCCATCGAGTGGGACCTTTGGCATATGACATGCATGTTACCAATCCTACAGGGCATAGTGTTAGAGTCGGTAAGTGTGGCCAAGGCATGCTCAGGGGTCCATGATAGAGAGTTTTCGATTGATCTACTTGCTTTTCCTTTTCATGAGTTTGATTTGATTTTGGGAATTGATTGGTTATCTAAACATCGAGCTATAGTTGATTGTGATAAGAAAATGGTATTGCTTAAATGTTCCGACTTGTCAGAAGTAACTATACATGGTATTTGATCTAACTTAGTGTCAAATGTAATATCCGTAATGCAGGACCGATGTTTTCTTAGAAAAGGTTGTGAAGCCGTTTTGGCCTTGGTACTTGACTCCAAGAGGGGACATGTAAATCTAGAAAATATTCTGGTGATAAAAGAATTCCCTTATGTGTTTCCTGAGGAATTACCGAGTTTGCCACCCGAAAGAGAAGTAGATATGTCTATTGAAATTGTACAAGGGACGACTCTTATTTCTAAGGCACCCTACCGTATGGCTCTAACTGAACTAAAAGAGTTGAGGCTGACTCACGGGAGTTGTTGGACGGATTAGTCGGAGCACAGTGTTTCACCTTGGTGCGCCGGTTTTGTTTGTCAAAAAGAAAGATGGCGCTCTACGGATGTGCATTGATTATCGGCAAATAAACAAGGTAACAATAAAGAATAAATATCTATTGTCGAGAATAGAATATCTTTTCGATCAGTTGAAAGGGGCAAGTGTCTTTTCTAAGATAGACTTGCGATCGAGATATTATCAACTTCAAGTGAAAGATGTTGATGTCTAACTGACCTTTAGAACGGTATAGCCATTGTAAGGTTTTAGTAATGCATTTAGGTTAACCCTAATCTGCAGACCGCATTCATGGACTTGATGAATAGGGTATTCCACTCTTATTTGGATAAGTTTGTAGTGGTATTCATAAATGATATTATGGTGTATTCTAAGGATGCACAGGAACATGAACAACATTTAAAGATAGTGTTACATATCCTAAGAGAGAAAAGGTTGTTTGCCAAGTTAAGTAAATGTGCTTTTTGGCTTAAGGAAGTGTCATTCCTAGGCCATATTGTATCTGCAAAGGGTATTAGAGTAGACCCTGTGAAAATTGAAGCAATTGTGAGTTGGAAACCACCTCGAAATGTAACAAATGTGAGAAGTTTCTTAGGTTTAGCAGGGTACTATCAACGGTACGTAAAAGGATTCTCCGTCATAGCATCCTCACTTACTAAGTTACTCCGGAAAGGGGTAAAGTTTGTTTGGGATGACAAATGCCAAATCAAGTTTGATTGGGTTAAAAATACTAGTTGACACCAATGTTAACAACCTCGCCCGGTGAGAATACGCCATGTATAGTGATGCATCCAGAATTGGGTTGGGATGTGTATTGATGCAAGATGGAAAAATGGTGGCATATGCCTCCAGACAGTTGAAACCTCATGAGTGAAATTATCCCACACATGATTTGGAGTTGGCAGCGGTAGTGTTTGCTTTGAAGATATGGTGACACTCCTTATATGGTGAAAAATGTAGGATATTTACATATCATAAGAGTCTTAAGCATTTGTTAACTCAAAAGGAACTAAACTTGAGGCAACGTCGGTGGCAGGTGTTTAAGGACCCTGATTGCATAGTGGTTACCACCTAGTAAAGTAATGTGGTGACGGATGCTTTGAGTAGAAAAATGATTTTAGTTTGTCCTGGTAACATGGAGATTTGAGTATGATGGGCTTTTGTTGGCTTCGATTCAAAATACACACAGAGTTAAGGAGCCGTATTGATTAGGGCTCATAAAAATGATGTCGAAGTTACAACTCAGTGTCTGATTCGTGGAAATGGGACTAAGTGAATTCTATAGAGAGGAATATGGAGGTTTGTATCACAAGACAAGATTATGTGTACCAAATGTCCCGGAATTAAGAAAGAAGTTGATGTATGAAAGCCACAATACCGTATTTACCATGCAGCCTAGAGGTAACAAGATGTACCAGGATTTGAAATTGTGCTATTGGTGGCGAGGGATGAAAAGGGATATAGTTGAGTATGTATCCAAATGTTTGACTTGTCAGCAAGTAAAAGCTAAACATCGAAGTAATAGATTACGTTAAATCTCGTTCGATTCCACGATGGAAGTGGAGACTGACATAACTATGAATTTTGCATCCGATTTTCCCTACTTTGAAAACATGATTCAATTTGGGTAATCATAGACAGACTCACAAAGTCTACTCTACTTATACCAATTCATCTTGACTATTCCATGGATTGGTTAAGCGAGTTGTGAGCCGAGATAGTTCGAGTTGCATGGGATTCCTTATCGATAATTTTGACTACGATCCACGGTTTACGTCAAGGTTTTGGAAAGAATTATAGTCAGCCTTAGGTACTCGGGTGCAGATTTTACAAATCTTGCCTTCCGTCCCCCGAGCAAATGGACGATACGAAGAGTGATTCCGTGTTAGAAGATATACTTTGGGGTTGTGTGTTAGATTTTCCTAGAAGTTGGGATAGGTATATTTCCCTTATGGAATTTGCCTATAACAACAATTATCAGTCTAGTATTGGTATGGCCCCCTATGAAGCCTTGTATGGAAGAAAATGCTTAAGAATACATTATATTGGGCCAATTGAATGACATAAAGTAGTGGTGCGACATAGTGAGAGAGACATAAGAAAGTTGAGGTGAACAACCAAAGGTTAAAACTTGCTGGTGATGAGCCAGAATCATATGCGGTCACGAGAAAGAAATAGCGTAAATCTGAAGTCGGAGATAAGGTTTTCTTAGAAAGTATAGCCATGAAATATACAGTTTGAAAGAAAGAGGAAAACTAAGTACAAGGTTTATCGGACCTTATGAGATTTAGAAAGAATGGACATTGATGTATCATTTGACTCTCCCGTGGAGTTATTAAATTACATAATGTGTTCGAAGTAATGTCGATCTTAGAATACCGTTATGATGAATCACATATTGCCGTGCCAAGATATACAAGTGCGATCGGACTTCTTTTGATGAAGATCGAAAGCTATTTTTAGATCGTGGTAAACGATTCATGACTAATAGTCGCTGGTAAAAAGGTGCTTTAGCGACACCACGGTATGGAAGAACCTTAGGTGCGAGTCGACAATGAGGGCACGGTATCCACAACTCTTCAGTTCGGAGTACTCATTTGAGACGAGAATTCTTTTTAAAGGAGGAGAGTTGTAACTTTAATTACACCTAGTAGTTTATTACATGTTTAGGGTATAATATAGTAAAATTTGCATTTTCGGAGAATTTAGTGCTAAGGGTAAAATGGTAATTAATAAAATTCAAGGACTTAATTTAACATAAGACAAGAAGATTGTATCAAAAAATGGATTTTGATAAGTTGATGTGCAATTAGAATGAAGAAGAAGGACTTAATAACCCAAAAGAAGAACTTTCATGAAAATAGGATAAGACAGCTTGTGGTCTTATGAAGATATTTTCTCATTTTTTTATTTAGGAGACCTAGGGTTTACGGTTGAGAGAAAGGCCAAGTTGGTTTGATTCTCTCAATTTCTTGGATTCCTACTTGCTCAAGCGAGAGAAGGAAAGAAGAAAAGGTTTAAGCCTCGAAATCAGGTAATGAAACTATCATAAGCCATACTTGTTTGTAGGTTGTTAGGAAAAACCTAACTTCCATTATGAAAGTAGATGGATTTGGTTTTTGTAGGCTTTAGTGGTTTGGTTGGTTCGAAGTCAAGTTTTAGGTTGTTTCTTTGAAGTGTGTTTGGGTTTTGTGTGATTGGAGTGCAGTTGAAAGGCGAGCCAGCTGACTGCGAAATTACAAATTAGTCTGGAGTCTTGAAAGTTGAGTACCGATCTCCAAAGTTTAGTCTAAGGATGTTGATCTTTGGTGCTGAAGTTGATCTTTTGGTACTCAAAGCTAATACAGTCAGAGGATATTAATTTTCAGCCACTAGAAGTTGAATCACAGGGTACTCAAAGGCTGTTTTGGTCAGGAGGATATTGAGTACCGATCTTGAAAGTTGAGTCACCCCAGATACTCAAAGGTGGTTTAAGGTCTAGAGGATGTTAAGTGATTATAGGGTTAGTGTCAAGTGCTCAAAGTTGTTAAAGGAACCAGAATCTTGGTCTTTAACCTCGTTTTGTTCTGTTCTTATATGATTTCCAGAATGAAGGTGATGATGTAAATTTATATGAAAAATACTCATTACTTCCATACGCCTTGGCAATCCTGTTGTTGGAGCCAAAACCTTGTTCTTGCCCTTATTTTTCTAAATGTTGTTAAGAACAAATAACAAACAATTAATATATATAAATTGTATGCCTGCCTAATGAATGAAATGAATGAGACACCTCACGATTGATTGCTTGAGCATCCCCTGTGATCTTCGTTAACCATTACATGATGAAACAAATCTTAATTCCAGTCTTCAGCACTCCATGGTGCTCGACATACGATACGTGACATCACACTCTATGTTGATGTTATCTGTGCAGCCGGTACCTATTGTGTTGTGTCCCTCTCATTCATTTCAATTATGTAATGAAACAAATTATATGAAAGGATGCGAAAAAATGATGTGTGAAACATTTATATGATAAAATATGAATAATGAACAATGAAGCATAAGTAATCAGGTTGCCTCGTTGCATAAAATGTACCTATGGGCACCTTCTGTCCCAGATCCTTTTGTTACGAACTTTTAAATGAATGTAAAGCAGATTATAAATTATGTTATGTAAGCTGTTATAGAATTTTTGTTCTATGTAAACTCGACATATAGAATGTTTCTGTATCTGTAAGTGGACCACTTAAGTGATCATATATGTTATCTTTGTTTCCCACTGGCCTAAACATACAGGTCTTTCATCATGCAAATTGCTGAGAGGACGTAGGGATGTTACGATCGATAAGTCGAAACACAGTAATGATAGGAGTCCACAGATTATAGGCTTTTTGTTTTGTTTGAACATTAAATGTAAGTTTTTATAATAAGGTGGAATTTGTTTATGTACAAGTAAATGAGACTCGGGAATATATATAGGATAGTTCATGCCACTAGGTGGTAGTCTTGAGTTTTATTTCCTTATGGATTTATATGTGAAATGGGCCCACTAATGCGACGGGTTAAGAAGTCATGATCAGTCGTACCCCTCTCCTTGTGTGCGAGTAGAGGCTGACGTTCTGCGTAGTTAGGAAACATAATACGAGACAAAATTATCATAATTGTTGCCTCAGACATATTTTTCTTGAAACTTTTTTGATGGAAAGGAGAATTACATCATCTTTTCTTTAGGACCAATAATACTAGGATTTTAGGGTGTTTGATAAAAATTGTAGATGTTGTTAGCATTTTAGTGTCATTTTTCCGTGTTTCTGCAACTTTAATGATAAATTCACACTACTATCACTAAGAATGGTCTGGCCCTCATTTGATTTGTATTTTATATTTTGGTGGCAGAGCAGTGATGAAAAATAAGCGAGGAAAATAAGCAAAAATAAAGTTGTTGAGCAATATGAAGTTTTGTATTAAAGTGACGAACAATCCCTTAAATGCGCTATGAAGATGCTTGTGTCGGGATGAAGCAGAAGGTCCGTGCATGAGCTACGTGTTTTGTCGCGGCGGAAAGGGAGTTAGGGCGAAACCGGCGAGCCTCACCGAGTTAGTCACGATGAACCACACCTTTGTCACAACGAAGCCTAAATTATTGTTGTGATGACATCAAGGATAGAGATGAAGCATTCAGATTATAAGGCTAACAACATCATTTAAATCTGGTAAATAGAGGTTTTAGAAAAGACTAGGGTTACTTTTTTAGAGATTAAACCCTCAGAGAAAGAGAATTGACATGAGAGACCTAACGTCTACGCTTGGAAAGATTTGGTGATCGAAAGGCCCGATTGAGAGTTTATGGGTTTTAAGCACCAAACAATTTCTTCTTTGGGTTTTTATGTTTTATCTAGGTTTTCTGATGTTCTAGGTCATGATTATGTTCCTCAGTTCTCATCAATAAGGTTTTGGTTGTATTTTAGACATGAAGCTTATATCTAGTTTCTAGAATCTCTTTTTCTTTTGTTTCATGTGATTGAACCTCTATTGATTCATACTTGTTTATATTTACACATTGATTTCTGATCAACTTCAATGTGGTGAGTGATTCTCTACAATATCTGAGAAGGGAGTAGAGAATTAGACACAAGTGAATTAACCTAGTTAGCCTGGTAGTGTAGAAATCATTGGTAATTAGGAGGAGTGTGAGGTTCTTAGGACTTAAAGCACCTCTAGTGCTTGGGGTTGAGTTGAAAAGTAAGAAACCTAATATTAGTTGATAAGTTATTTGACCTCGAGAGAGGTTTGTAATTAAATTAGTCAAGAATCACCTTGGAGAACTTTCTTACGAAACAATATAATAGGATTCTGGTTAAGATATAAGTGGATTGTCTTACTGTGCCAAAATCCTAAAACTTCATTATCTCTTGGAACCCTTAATTTGTGTGATCAAATTGCTAGTTTAAAATTCAGTGATTAATTTAGATTTTGTTCAACCCATCACAATTGATTGTTTGGATATTAGAGAAGTAATTCAATTTTGGTACTTAGCATCCCGTTTTTCCCTATGGATCGATCTTTGTACTTTCAGTACACTGTATTACTTGACAAGCTTATACTTGTGCGAATAGGCAATAAATTCACACTTTTTTATATATTTTAATTGCACATCACACAAAAAGCCTATCAATCTCCCCATCTGGGTGTGGAAAATACTAGTAATGGTCTGCTTCCTCCTGACCGAGCACATATACTTAATGACGAACTTCTCAAACATGCATCGAAAAGAGGTTATCGTGTTGGGAGCTAGGCGGTGGGACCATGACAAGGCGGGCAGGCTGGCCGTGGAAGACCCTTACGGCCAGGCATGGTTCTGCCCAACCCATCATGTTGGCGAGTGCGGATAAACAAGGATGATGAAATGTCGTTCCAATGCGCCTGTCACGGGATCAGTTTCTCGAAAGGGAGGAGACCGGTTCATGGGGTTGTGGGTTGGGGATGATTAGGTGAGGGCGAAGAATAGTTGTGCGTGGATTAGACCCGGCGCCAGCTATGTGGCAAAGTTGGGTTAGTAGGGCGAGGGGTGGTCACCTTCCGCAAATTGGCATTCTCTTCGCGTAAGGTGGTGTTGTCCTCTAAAAAAGAGGCCAACTGTTGTTGGCATGAATCTTGCTGATCTTTCAGCATTCATTCCAACTATAGTCACTATTGTTCAAGTGTAGACTTGGAACTGGAGGGGGGAATCTCTTCCATTGAATTCTTTTGGAAAAAAGTTTACAATTGTCTACAGCAAAAAAGCAGAAGTGTGGTATTTAGTGTTCCCATAGACGACACCAATGGAAAGAAATGAGAAATCCTTCCACAACAATTTTTATTTCTTCTCTAATGAATATCGCTAATCTCACTATAAGAAATTAACAGTTTACCTACTGAACGTTTTTGTAGGTAATAACTGAAATTTTGTAGGTAATTTAGTTTACCTAGTGATTTCTTACATAACATAGTTGTAGGTAATATCTCTATCGGTTAAAAAAAAATTTACCACAAACTTATAGTCAATAAATGGTAGGTAATTTTCATGCCATATTTTATTGGGAAAATGACTTACCTACTATTTTTGTTGTCAGTAGTTTTGTAGATACATTTAGTGACTACTATATTGTCGATAAATTTTGTAGGTAAATTAAATGCTTTTGTCGCTATATTGTTGGTAATTTGTAGGTAAGGTTGGTTGTCTAACTTACAAATTTAGTAAATAATCTGCAGGTAAGTTGGCTATCCAACTCACAAATTTAGCAAATAATCTATAAGTAAGTTGACTACCTAACTTACCAATTTTTAAATGTCTGTCAGTAAGTTAGCACTAACTCAAAATTTATTAAGTAATATAAGTATTGTTGATAATTATAATGTGCTATAAATTTAATTTAATTATAATCTTAATTATATATATATCTTTATATATATATATATATATATATATATATATATATATATATATATATATCTATATATATATCGATAAATGACTTAGAATGCTAATAAAATCATTACAATAGTGCAATTAAAATATTAAAATTACATAAAACGTATCTAGAAAGTAAAGCTAAAGTATAGTCTTACATAAACTATAAAAGTGACGATAATAAAAAATCACAAAACATGTTCACAAAGTATAACATAATAAAATGAAACCATCAAACAACAATAGATACTATTTTGGAATTACATTGTCGTCATCGTCATCTAAATCATCATCGGCATGAACAGGGTCAGAATCAAGATGAGTAGGCACTAGAGGTGGTTGCTAAGCTCTTGACATTTCATCAACATGTTGTAATAAGTGTTCTATTAGTATTCGCAAATCATTGATCACATCCTCTTGCTAAGTGATCTTCTATCTCAGGTCTTGAATTTCATCCACATTCTCGTGAGGAAAAGGGAACGTAATTGAAGTTGAAACAACATTAACCCCGTAGTACTCACTTGCTTGGGACCTAAGAGCATAAATTATACTCTTTTATTTTTCACCCACAATATTGCAATATAAGTCATTTTCATCCTTCACTAGATTATATTAACTCCTCTCTCCTAACTTGAAGAACATCCTAGTAAAAATAAACACCCTAGTAAAAATTTAAAACAATTAGAATATCATAATAAAATAAGTTCAAGAAAACCACAAATTAATCAAATTAATTAACTTTCATCGACAAACTTGGACTTTTTATTAATAAATATCTTCTTATTGCCTTTTTTGATGTATATAAATGGCTCTAGTGTAGTGGGCTAACGTCAAGTTTGTAAACTGTCATGCATAAATATAACAACATAAGTATCATTGAGAGGAAGGAAATGAAGGAATGTGTAATACTTCCCTTATCTTTACATTTTCCTCGATATTAAACGAAATGTAAAGCCTTATTCAAAGATGAATGCTAACAAATAATTTTGAAAACCAGAACATTTCCGTAAGTCTATTGGTTGACTCATATGTATAACTAAGAATGCAGAACCAGTTCCCTTAGCTCTCCCCATTAGCACATCCTTGGCTTCATTTACCTTGGAAGCGAGATACTGACTTCCACCACTATCAGGATGGTTTGCCATGCCACCATCACTCTCTGCTAAGCCCTCAGCCAGTCATGCTCCATCGCATACACAACTCTCTGATAAGTAAGTAAATTAAACAGTTTTTCACAACTCCAAATGTGCAAAAGAAGAGGACAATAGGAGAGTTTAAAACTTTTTACCAGGGGTCTTTAATGAGAAACAAAGATTTCATTCCATCATTTCAGATTGAGTTCCGTGGAAGTTTTCCTGGATATTAACAATGCCACATCAGAATAGTGGAATCTTTATCTTTGCCTAGACACCATGGTTATAAAAAAATGTATAAAAGCAACCTTAAAGAAAATGTCACCTTAGTGAATATGGTCAAGATTCAGACTTCTCAATTGGGGAGTAGACAGATATTTAAGGTGTGACACCAATGAATAAAACATGGACAAAGGAGAATGGAAGAGTTAAATGGCATACGAAAAAACAAGAGGAATGAGCTCTTCATTTAGACCATTTAGTATTTATGCGAAAATAATGGTTTGGGATCAACCAATTGGTCAATTTGGACCTAGAATGGATCCCAAACTATGGCAAGGAATGCAAAAGTACAATGGCTTGTTTCAATTATTTGAAGCTAATGCAAGTAACTCACGAAACTAAACATGTAACTGACACCAAGAATTAATGCTGCCTCACACCTTGTCATGGCATGTTGAAAACCACCCTCATAATTTGAGCCACAAGACTGATGGCTTCCAATTTACAGTCTCACACAGATGTGGCTGGGAAGTCTACCTGGCACTTCCCTTTTTACATGGTTATGGTGAAGTTTGCTGTAAAGCAAGAAGACCAATTGCTTGTCTAAGCCATGAAGTCCAAACTTTTGATTCCGTCACTTACACATATCCTTTGTCTATTCTTTTTCCACATGTAAATATAGGATGGTAAAATAGACTTCACTACCATCAGCAGATTTTCACTCAAGTCAATCCAACCTGTCCAAGGCTTGTGCTCAAGCAAGGTTGACTTCAGCCTATGACTTCCAACCCTTCACAAGCATGATACATCTTACATGCTAACATAGGAGTCTGCAGAATTGTTACATATATCCTTGTACTGAACTTATACAGAAGTTACATCTTACATGCACTAACATAAGTGCAGAATTATTACATATATCGTTATTCACTGAACTTATACAAGAACTCTATAAGAAAGAATTGGGCACTGATTTTGTCCTCGGTGATATCCTTCCGGATGGTAATTGAAAATAATTTTCCAAGATATTCATATACTTTGTGCACCACCACAATCAGTTATAGTTTCCCACCAAATAATTTCCCAACTAATTTTAATTATAGTTAGGTATGATCCTAACAATGAAAGTTGACTTTGATATTAAACAATTTATATTTTCATTTATTAAAATGAATAAATTATAACATACTTTCTCCCAAAACAATAGATATTATAGAATATATTAGAATGAAAATAAAAACTAAGATATAATCTATGATAAATAAAATGGATCAATAAATAAAAATAATAGGGATAGTTTAAAGAAAATCTTAATTTTAATATCTATTTGCAATTTTGATTATAATTAAATTTAATTGAATTTATAAGAGGACTCGGGTCTCATGATGATGAAATAACTATTTTTCTCTTGAATTGAGAAAGAAGGATAAGATAAGAAAAAAACAAAAAGGGTGATAGCAACCTTAGTTGTTCCTTACTTTTATTTCTCAAATAAATGGTTGATTAGAGATATTTAATGGATTGATCAGATAAATAGAAATCAAATGGAAAAAGATTCCAATGTTCCAGAATAAAAGAAAAAGGGTATATGAGTTTGGTGTTCACCGTATTTCTAAAAAGAAAGAGTGGACTAATTAAAATCAATTCCAACAACATTACTAAGAAAGTGCACTTTTCTGGCATTTCATTTTTCCTGAGTAGATAAAAGAAAAAGATTCTATTCCCAAAATACTAGGCAATTTACCAAAATAAAAAAAAATTCCGTATTTTTAAGAAAAATGAAATTACAAGAAAAGATCTCAGAAGATGGTTATTCAGAAGGTCCTCACAAACGTTTTATAGCTCCCAGAGCATAAATCTTACGAGAGAGAACAAAATAGGCAATTAGTTTTCATTTCCAAAAGTCATTTACAAGAAATAGAACAGTCATAGTCGCCACATTTCAGTCAGAAATAAAAGGCATAACCACATCATTTTCTCAAAATCAATCAATCCATTCAACTTTTTCAAAAAACAATTTGATATGAGAATAGAGGCAAATCGAAAAAGCACAACAAGGAAATGCATTCATTGTTCAAACTCTAATAAGACAAATTATCATCAACCACTCAATTCCAAACATCCAAGGAAAAAATGTCACTTCGAACTAAGAAAAAAGTAGCAATATAATTGATTAAAAATTTAATTTTGAGACATTCGAGACAATTCAATGATGCATGAACGCTTGGCCTGAGAGTTGTCAATGCAACCAATTAAATCGACAATACCTGATTTACACATATCAAGGTATAGAGTAAACACTAGATAATCAAACTTGAAAAGATGACAAAGTTAAAAGGGATCAGAAAAGAGCGAAGATTCTGCAAGGAAAAAACAAATTCGAAATCCAGAAATTGCAGAAAACCAAGCTAAAAAATCAAGCAGAACAGCCAGATAGAAGCTTTGAGATGAAAGAGTTCAAAAGGAGATACATGTTTGCCCATTCGAAAAAAGGGGACCTTGTACATAAGCATTAGGGTTTGCCCATTTGAAAAAAGGGGACCTTGTATGTAAGCATTAGAGCTTTTCCAAACAACTGCAACTAAATTACTCATAGATTACGAAACCAATTACATTCCAAACAAAAACATCAAATTCAAAGCTAAGAAGAGCAGTATCAACTACTATCTGCAATAGAAACTTGAACAAGACCCGAAAAAACGATCTACAAGACTAAACCAAAGGCGAACCTCAAAACAAACAGTTTAATTCCAGTTTAAAAAAACTCCAAAAATGAACAAGATTAGAACTTACCTACATGGCTTTTTATACTGCGAATTTGGAGGACAGACTGAAGAACCTCGGAGTTAAATGGGTTAAGCAATTGTGATTAGGGCAAGGGTAAAATTTTCGCAACAAGGGTTGAAGTGTAGCCTGAATGAGAAAACGAAAAAGAAAGGAAAAGAAGAAGAAGAACAAAAACAGTCTCTTAGGGTTTTTTTTTTTTGTAATGTGGAGATAAAGATAAAATATGAATGGTAAAGATTTCTCCAAGGTTCTTAAATCCACGTAACTTTAAATTTTACTCTATAATAATAAAAATATATTTATCCTTTTACAAAATCAACAATAAATTTTGTAGGTAACTAAAACACCCTAGTCGGTAAACTAATAAAAATAAAGATATTGTTGCTAATATTTGTTGTCGATCAGATTATATATCCAAATTTATGATACTATTATTAAATGACTATTATCTAATCCCGGCAAAAATTCAATAACTAAATTTTGTAGGTAACTAAAACACCGTAGTCGGTAAACTAATAAAAATAAAGATATTGTTCCTAATATTTGTTGTCGACCATATTATATATCCAAATTTATGATATTATTACCAAATGACTATTATCTAATCCCGACAACGGTGCCAAAAATTTGTTGACTGATATATATATATATATATATATATATATATATATATATATATATATATATATATATATACTATATATATATATATATATATATATGTAGGATAATATGTTTGTCTTTTTGTTAAAATGGATTCTATTAAATTATATTTGATACAAATTACGTAAGTGCACAAGTCGTACAAGTAATAAAAGTGAATTTTAAGTCTGAATGCTCTCGTTACTCCCACTGATGATTGATGATAAATCAAAAAGACTAACTACCCCAACTCAAGATCCTTACTATTTGAACTTCAATGTTAAAATGATGACATAACTAATAAAATAATACTAAAGTAATTTCACTAGTATACATAAAAAAAATTAATAAGAGTGGATTTGAGAGTTCACTGAGTGAGACAACACTGGGAAATAGACTAATGAATGATTGTCAATTTCTGCATCATTTTGAGTCATAGCTAAGCCATTAGTTGGAAAGCTAAACTTGTCAAAGATGCATTGTGAATTTATAATTTAGTTTCTCCCTATGCACCTTCACTAATTCTAGATATTCATGTTCATTTCTAACAGTGGATGTCATCGATTACTTGTAAGATATAATTCTCTTTACAGATTTGGGTATTTTTCATTTTGTTGCCGCCCCGAATCCCAGAACTAAAAAATTCTTGCCCCTATAGACAGGATATTGCAAGTCTTCTCGATTCTTAGGCACCTCATCCTTGATGCTAATGAAATTCTCCATATCCTTTATTAGATCTGCTAACATGGGGGATCGAATCATTTCTAGCGAGGAAAGGAGAAACCTGCGAGAAATAAAGCGATATTTCCTCGACTAACCTCATTTGAGTAAGTTAGTGATCCCCATCCCGAGTAATCTTTTAGAGTTCATTGGTTCCCGAGGATTAGTTTATCATGCCAGCGAGAATTGCTCAGTACCCTCGAAGATTCTCCATCTACGTGTCACGCGAGAGGGCCTCTTGGAATTTAAGTAGAATCTGATCCTTTGTTTTTATCTGATACTAGTACTTTGAGCAGTTAAATTCAAGAATAATACCAATCAAATAAATTCTAGATTTCTTAAAGCGTTCTTCCACTTTGTACAAAAGAACAATCATCATCGACACATTCGAGGGAGTTCGATCTTTCAAAGCTTGGTTCACACATATCAATGATTAGCGATAAGAAGAAAATTCTTTGTAATTGTAAAAAAGAGTAAATAAATTAACAATTTCCAAAAATCCATTTAAAAACATAATAGTAGTGAAAGAAATTTCTAATAAATTTATTTCGAAATTGCCTGTCAGTTCATAACTCAACTCTAGAAATTAAACAAAAACTAACTAAAAACTATATTTAAAAGCAGATCTACTAAATAGGAAATAAAAGATAAAAATAAGAAAATAATATACAAAAGTCTTGTTACCCAGATGTCATGGATTTGCGAAGCTATACGATTGCCACAGATGCGTCTATTTGTAGAGCTTTAAATGATAGGCCCACCCCTTGAGGCACAAATTGTGGATCCCAGAAATTTGGCTTGAAGTAGTCGCTTTGTCACGACAAAGAAAGTTACGTAAGTGACATGGTTCTTATATTGTCGCCGGCTCTTGTTGAAAATACGGCTATAGTTTCCTATCGTGACATATTTTCATGCTATCTTCTTTGATTACATCGCGACCTAATTTGACTTTGTGTGACATAGTTAATGATGTTATGTTTTATGTGCGGCCCGGTTGTCTTTGTGCGTGAAATTTCCTCGCCGAGTTCTTGACTTTGTTCTGACCAGTCCTACGCTATGTTGCGATATTCTTTTCTGTTGTTCTCGATTTATGTCACGACGGACTTTTCTTTGCGACGATGTTTCTCTCCCAGCGGCGTAGTTTGTTGTCGCGGCTGAGACTTTATTTTATGCAAAGCGGTGTTGTGTTGCCTTGTATTATTAAGACTAAGCTACGTGTGCGTGACAAAACTCTTTCCATGTCGCCTTAAGTCTTCTTTACTACTTGTCGTTAGGTACAAACTTTTATTACAACATTGAATCCTTGTTACTGACAGCTTGCCTTGGCTCCTCTCTTATCTTCCATTTAAATGTGACAAAGAACTTCTCTATTCGCGACGAAATCTCTCTTAACGCATGATTTTTTTTATTGTCGCGGCGTAATCTTACTTTATCGCGATGAGATTTACGCCTTGATTCTTTATTAATCACGGCCACGAGGTTTACGTGTTTGCAACATTCTTTTAGTCATTTTCCAAACGTCTATCACGACATTATTTGTCTTTGTCACGGCAATTCATCTGACCTCATGTTGTATTTGTCGCCACATAAAACTTTTCTATCGCGACAAAGTCTTCTTGCTTCTCATTCCTAGCCCTGAATGTTGCGTGGCGACATAGTTTTCTTCTATCATGACAAAAAATTTGTCTTGGTCTTGACATACGTTGTAATATCTGTTGCAACATAGAAATTCTCCGTCGCGACAACTTTGTCATGCCTTGTCTCATTGTTCTACTATTTTCTCCAGCGACATAGTTGTAACATTGCGATAGAGTTCATCTAATATCTTCATTTCTTTACGTCGGCGACAAGGCACCGAGAAATGTCGCGACGTGATTAAGCTGCCGAGTGCTTGATCAATGTCGCGACATAGTTTGGAATATCGCGACATTCTTTTTCATGAACTTCTCCAACTATGTCACTACATAAAAATTCATTGTTCGACGAAATTGCGTTGATCTATCTCAAATTATTACCAGCGGCAGTCTTCATTTAAACGCTGCTTCGGCTTGATCCATATTCGCGACGCCGCCTGGTTGGTTATATTGGAATTACTGTCAAGACATTGATTTTTATGTCGTGACATAGTTTCTTTTGCCTTAACGATTTTTACGTTTTATTGTTGGAATTCTCTCTTTTCATAAAATGCAAAACAAAAAGTTCGTGAATATTCCATAATTCAGCATTAAAATGAATCATAAACTTCTAAAATGATGCTAGAAAAATGGATTAAAAATAGATGAGTTTAGGACTCATCAATATCTTGTACAAAAAATTAGCGTTGTATTGACTTATTCAAATATTAGTAGCTAATTTGTTGGATACGATATTTACTTATTCAAATATCTAATAAGCTTTGATTGGTTTGGAAGAATTTGATTAAACAAAAATAAAATTGATTTTAACAACAAAATTGAGTAGTGACAACAAAATAGAAAAAAATTGAAAAGTTTAGACACTTTATTGAGAGCAAAAAATAAAGATGAGACATCAAAATAGAAAAAATGAAAGTTTAGACACTTGATTGAATAAAATTAAATTGAGACACGAAATAGAAAAATTTAAAAGTTGAGTTAACATTTATGTAATTAATATATATATATATATATAAATTAATATGTCTATTTACTACAAACACAAAATGTAAATAAATCAATGAATAAATAAGAATAAATATTTACACCTACTAAATAGTTTTGTGAATAAATATTAGTGGAGAGTAAAATTATAATTGTCACTAATATCTTCCGTAAAAAATTGGCTCCATATTTCCGATTGAATAGTTTTATAAGTAAATATTAGTAGATAAATTGTAGGTAAGTTGTCACTGATATCTTCGCCAAAAATTGACGTCGTATTTACCAACTAAATAGTTTTGTAAGTAAATATTAGTAGGTAAATTGTTGAAAATTAATTCTTGTCAATTTAATAGGTAATCTATCAAGAAACCCTTATTGTTACTTACAAAATTATTTCAGTAAGTAAATTGATGATAAATTGTCAAATTCTTATGATATCTGCAAGAGAAAAAAGATCCACTTTTCGGATTTAAGCCCATAATATATATATATATATATATATATATATATATGTCATGTGTGTGTGTGGGCGATTACCAAATAGATAATTATAGAGGTGGACATTTTTTTAACTATTTCTGATTCTACAGTGTAGCAGCTTCGTTACAGTTGATGGTGGTATAATGGTCGGTGGATAACCATTTTATTTTGATGCCTAGGGTAATGGAGGTGGTGGCCTACTTGACCTTCCTGAATTATCCGTCAAGCGAGTCCTTGCCGAGCTCGGATCACTCACGTGAGGCGGTTCGAGTCCCTCACATGACTATCACGTGTTTGGGTTCACTTGTGGCCAGACAGGTCCCTCACATGGCGCCACGTGGCGTGGCATATCCCGTCGAGTTGTCTTTGGCTCAGAAACAATTCTAAAGGCCATGTGATCATCCCAGTATATTATTTGGTAGGGTCTTAAATCGAATTTGAGGCTCAGACCTACCCCAATTGAAAATTTATGTTTGGCCTTGTACTTTGCATTCATCAAATTGAGACATTATTTAATCAAGTCTCGAGTCTATGTGATTTTGATTGCATACGAGTATATGTAGCGATTAAACGATTATCAAGGGAGGATTGGTAAAATGGTCCATTCATACTATTATAAATTCTGCTTGATTTATTTTCCGCATAAATCAGTCGAGTGGCTGATGACGAGACTTCTTAACTAATCATCCTTTGTAGTTGAGACATAGCAAAGTGTGGAGCTAGATTTATAAAGCATAAAAAGGAACCTTGGATCTCGGAATTTGATGGATTCGAGCACAGGAATTTAGTTGGTCGAGAATAGTGATTATTTCGCGAGGGAGTAGAAACTACATCGTCTTTTAATACGGCCTTTGAATGCACGATAATCGGTGATATGAAGCTTTGAGGTGACAGAAATCCCTGTAGAGCTTAGGCGAAAGATGTTGAGTCATTGGGGATTCTCGATTAGTACTTTGACGATTAACAATTATAAATACGATGGTTGCTTTGGCTGCTGCTTCAATGTTGTCATTCAATTGTTAGACTCCTTTGATAATGTGGAATTTGAACATGTGTCTAGGGAATCAAATTGGGAGGCTAATGAACTTGCTCAAAATAGCCTCTAGTGTAAAAATGGGTGATGAATTAACCCATAAACTCAGAGAAGAAGTATCACCCTTCAATTTTTGAAAGAGGGGTCAACCTAGATATCTTTAATAGTGACATGAACATTGCTAGAGATTGTAGAACAGAGTTCAAAGAATACTTAGAGAATCCAAACAAGAGTGTTCCCCATAAAGTGAAGGCTCAGCTTAAATTTGCCTTCTCTTAGAAAGAACTATCTGAGAAAGAACTTGATGGTATTACTTTCGAGTGCTTATCTTTCCTGACTTATGGAAGTTATGGTAAGTTCATGAAAGAGTTAGTGGAGCCCATCAATCGGGAGTAAGATGTGTTGGTTAATTAGAAGACACGGCTATTTTTGGCTAACCATTCTAAAAGATTGCATCCTACTCTAAAGGTTGTCAACAATGCCAAAAATATGGAAGTATACAAAAGATCCCTATTGTTGAGTTACATTCAATAGTAAAGTAATGACACTCAGAATGATGGATATGGACAGTTAGGGAAAATTTATCAGCATCATCAAAGGACATAGCTCCATCTAATGACTCTGGACTACTTCATTAAGTCGGGTGGAGGTAATTTACCATTTAGAAAGCATAACGAAGGGCGTGCTTTAATTCATCAAGGAAGCGATTATTCATAGTTTGGAATTCCCGGTCTATTACTGCGTCGAGGAACAATGTTCACTAGAGAAGAAATGAATTACTTTGTTGTGGATTATGGGATCTGACTCATTTAGATCAACTCATTTCTAACAAACTATTGGACAAGTAGAGGCATCCAACAAAGTGTTGATATGAATCCTGGAGAAAATTCTAGAAGAGAATCCTCGAGACTGGCATTGGATTTTATCAAAGACATTGTGGGCTTACATAACTTCTAAAAAGAGTTCTATAGGGGTAACTCCTTTTTCTCTAACTTATGGACAAGATGCAATACTCCCGATGGAAGTAGTGGTGCCTTCTCTAAGAGTTTCTAAAAAAAATGGCCTTACTCCTCAAGAGTATAATGAGGCCATGATGATGGAACTCAAATCTACATATGATAGAAGAATTTGGCTTTCAATATGTTGGTTCAAAAAATAAAGTAGTTACTTGTCTAATGAGAGAGTCAAGAGAAAGAGTTTTGAATTATAAGATCTTGTTTAGAAGATTATACTACCAATTGGTTCCAAAGATAGAGAATTTGGCAAATGGTCTCTTAACTGGGAGGGACTTTCAAAGAATTTTGCATCAAGTACTACAGAATGCCTATTGGTTGAAAGCCAAACCTCATTAGGAGGCCATAAAGTTTTATCATGGGGAAATTCCTTGAAGTATTTCTGTCATTTTTGCGTGAAAGTTGCAAAAACTTCTCAAAAGTATTAGGTCGATCTTATAGCTGAACAGGATAATGTGGAATGGTTCCTACTATGAACGTTCAAAAGTAGGCTTTTTATACAGTTTTCAATCATTCAGTTTTTCACAACAACTATATTTAATATGTGTTTTTGAATCAAGAAAGTAGGCTTTTATTTTCATTTTATCAGTGTTCAAATTTTATGTTTTTTTCGATATATGCATCGAAAATTAAAAATTGGCTTTTTGTGCTTGTTTTTCTTAATTTCTGACGGTACCTATTATTATACATTTTCAAAACAAATGAAGTAGGTTAGAGGACCACTTTAATACAAAAACAATACGTACATCATTACCCCACGGCATCAATATGCATCTAAAGGTAGACTGGGACCTCTTGTGCTCATCCCCGATGTCATGGTTGTATGTGTACGTGTGCTGTGTAGTGAGTTCTCCTAAACAATCATTCCTGACAACTTGACACACATCCAAAGGCAATCCTAGTGCCACCTTGGTCCACTAATGCAATGTCATGTTTGGAAGTGTGCTTGTGCGGTCAGTTCAGTGAGTTTTGACAACAATTCAATCCACATTTGTGGAACGATCGTATCTCAAGGCATGCCCCAGTTCCCTCTTCCACTCAATGCTCAAATGGTAGACGAGATGACCATAACAAAAAATAGAGGGATCAAACCTAAGCCTCCAGGGGCAATCATTTGTTATCAGAGGCTATGGAATACAAAAGCACAAGAGAATATAGTACAAAGAAGAATGTGCAAAAAGGAAGCTTTACAACTAGAAAATGTCAAACAAATGGCTACAAAGTTCCCAAGTCAAAGTACTACTACAAGCTATGATTATTCATAAGAATTAGTGAAAAGTCATGTCATGGAGAAATCAAAAGAGTGTAGAGAATCCCAATAGCCAAGGCAATGTCGACAAGTGACATCAAATTTATCGAGTTCTAAAGCATGTTGCCTCTTCATGTCAGGATGCTAAGAATTGACCTAAGGACTTGGCCCTTTGCTGAAGCTCAAGCCTCTAAAGCCTTTGGCTTTACGTATCACTAGAAGGTGATCATGCAGGAGAAAATATAAAATTTCAAGCTAGGCATCAAAGATGGAATGCCTTGGCCTCAGCTTATCGAGAAGGCTGAGATTCAACAACTGCCCAGCTCCCTGAAAAGCATCCTTCTAGTTGGTTGATAAGCATTGTGAGTCAAGCTAAGCAAATGGCTCACAATAGAGGCATTGATGCGACCATCCAAGTCACTAAGACTAAAATTTGAGAGAGCAAGAGTGGTTTGACCAAAAAGACAAGTCCCTAAGGATATCTATCTTCGCCTCTACTTGAGAAAATTGGCGAGGTGAGAGCTTGAAAATGGAAAGGATAAGATGTATAGAAAATGAAATATTACTCACCCGAAAGAAAGAGAGAGAAAATAGGAAGAGAACAAGTGAAGAGAGAAATGAGGCGAGTGTGTATCATGGCTTCTTCTCTGATGGACTATCTTCTTCATCGAAAGAGTCAGATTTGCCATCTACGGGTCAGTGGTATGGGTTTCTTTAGAATCCTTGGGTTACGTTTCTTCAAATATCTTCATGAGGTCTCTTCTTGAACTAACCATATTCTTTTGCTCTCAGAGGATTTCCCCATTTCCTTAACCTCAATGGGATTATTAGCGGTAATTCAAGACAATGAGCCATTAGGCAGAACACGCCTTAGGTTGGAAGGAATTTTCACCGGTTTCAAAGGAGCTTAGGCTTGCTTAAACTGACTTGCTATATTTTCTCCTTAATACCTTAGGTTTCCTAGTAGGCCAATTGGAAGGAGAAATCAATTATAGGTGCGTAAGATCATCCAAATCAAAGAACATAATGCAGTGCAAAAGAAACAACTCTTTTACCTATAGGGGTGAGCAAGTACCAAGCGCAGCTGTCAATCCAGACGATCACCAAAAACCATAAAGTTGAGCTGGCCAAAGAAATAGTCCTAATGAACAGGAAGGGTTTGACACTCGTCAATAGTTTTTGCACAAACTCCAATCTGGCTGACTAGAAGGCAACAGGATAAAACTGAGTATAGCTGATGAAACCAGTTGTGGCTCTTGAGACACTGATGTGTAGCTATAGACTAGTGAAGATACGGAACAATGAAGTTGAAAAGGCAGCAACACTCTAGATGCTGAGAACCCTACAAGTGGTACTAGTAAAGGCAATGGAACTCTCAAAGTCATGCAAGTATGGTTGAGGAGAAGCCAAGGTCACGATTCAAGCTAAAGAGTTGCAGAATCTGGTTTCAGAACAAATTGCAACAACAATGCTTTCGATCTGCCAATCTAAGAAAAACTCAAGATGAGTTCATCAAATGGCATGGTTACAGAGCATGTGCATGGCCCAAAGTCTGAAGGAGGTAGAAGTCTTGGCACAGAAAATTCTGGAAAATCTGCAAACTAACATATCACTGCAAATCATCCAAAAGTATTAAGTCAATGGAAAAGCTCATCATACGGATATTTTCTCATGGCTTGATAAACTAAGGTCAACGGTATAGTCCCTAATACATATGCTCGACCAAGGGCCAGTGATTTTGCCAAGGGAAGATATTCCATGGCTGGTTTCTAAGTGGGAAAAATGCATGCAAAATAACCTGCAAAAACTCAACTTTATGCTCTCTGATGGAGGGAGTCTGAACAATATACCATTTTGGATGTTGGAAGAGTATGAAAGTGGTGGTGGAGAAACCTCAGTGCCAGTGGAGGAGTGAATCTGAGCATCAAGTAAGGCTGTCAACATGGATCAGACCTTAAATCTTGTGAGAATGGTAATATCCCTCAAGGTAATGAAAACAGGGCCGAAAAGGAGAGAGAAAAGGAAGTTGATACTCTTAGACGAACTATTCACACTCAATCAGTTCATATCAGGGAGATGTTTTGGGTTATGAATATATATCAGTCCCAAAGTGCTAGCTCATTCTCTAAAATGAAGGGACAACAGCAACTCATACTCTTGTTCTTCAGAGCCTGTGTGGTTTGATTGAGAGTTCACCATGAGCTAATATTTAAGTGATTCTGTGGGCGATCTCAATGGAAAGGAAATGGGGTGAAGAGGTAGACACTTCTCTAATAAATTTGTAAAAATCTGACCCAAAACAAATGGGGAAGAGACAAGGAAATACTGTAAAGCAAGGAAATTATTAAAGCCAGTACAGGTCCAAAGGAAGACAAGGGAAGAAATAAAATTACCTGGAAGGAGAGACAGGACTACCAGCCATGGGTCCAAGCAGGGGATCCTATATGCATCGATAAGTCCATGAGATCAATATTCTCTAAATACATACAAAAGGCCAAGGTCAAATTTCAGGCTGTAAGGCCAAAATAACAGATACTTGTATGGCATTATATCCAAATTAGTACTTGTTTCCCAAGGCATAAAGCAAGTGTATCCTAGTAAAGGATGAAAAATTTTACCTCTAAACAATCTGCGCCTATAAACTAAATTGGAAAGGGTTTTACAATGACGAGTTGGAACCACGAAAGTAAAGACATGCAATTCCTTAATAAGCATAGAATGGAATAAAAATGTCACGGGTATCGAGTTGAAAGAATAGAATAAAAATGTACACCCAGAGTATTGAAGCACTTGAATGAGGATGGATAAGAATACATACTCTCCTGAAGAACGAAGGTCGAATAGAGTGGCGTTGAATCGCTGTGGGATTGAGAGACCGGAATGTCGATATTGGATTAAGCGTCAGATTGGCACAGAGTTCAGATTGATGGCAGGTTGAAGAAGTGCAAGAGTCCGAAGAGAAGGAGCGGCTGGAACGACGGTATTGGCAGCGTCGATCGCCGAAAGAGAAGAAGCAACGGCGGAGCTCGACGGTGAGGAAAAACAGAAGCTTTCCATGGTAGAGCTCGACGGTGGTCGAGAAAATCGAAGATTGCAACGGCGTCAAGATTGGCAGTGAAAAATCGGTCAGCTAGCAGCGGTGGTGGGATTCCGATGAGGAGCGGTGGCTATGGACGTCGGCGAAGGAATGGTCGAGAAATCGGAACTTGTAGTGGCACGATGAGGAGCGGCAGCTTTGAGCTTTGCCGCTTTGACGTCGGCGTTAGTCTTTGCAGCAACGGCGACGACGTTCCTTGACGAACCAGCGGTGGTGTCGAGCTTCGGAGGAGCATCAACGACAGTGACGCCGACGTTAGTGATAGGCCAGTCGGACAATGGTTGTCGAGAGAGAGAAGAAGAAGATGAGAAGGTAAAATTGTCCCTTTTGTAAATTAAAAGGGTTGTTTGCCTTAGCAAAACCTCTAAAACCTTGAGGCAAATTGCTTCCTGGTGAAAAAGGTGGTTTCTGGATGCTTGGAGAAGAAGAAGAAGGGATTATTTCCTGATGCGGGATATTTTGGTAGCACAAAGGTCGGAGGTTTGAAATTGAAGGTGCCAGGAATTTTTTATTGGGGATTCAACCATTGGCTTCTCATTCAATCAAACCTATCTCGTTCTTGTTGTTGAAACTCTAAATTTTAGTCAAGGTGGACTTTGGGTCTCATGTTGGAAATAGACCCAAAGAAAATATGCTTTAGGTTTTTATACATGCAATACATTCTTCATATCGTAATGTATGTGAGGCCAATTGTTTAAATAAAATTTGGCCTAACTCAATATAGATTTAAGTCTGAGCTAAGCCCATAGTTAAAAAATTCAAAAAGAAACCCAAACTCATTGGAGAAAGCCCATGTACAAGACCCAAGGGTATTTTTAAAATTTTTAAAATTTTTGGAAATTTACTAACGTTGGATGATGAGACTTTTTCCAAAATTAACTTGTGTGAAAAGATATGGGTAGTTACTTAAGAAACAAGTCTACGATGGAGGCATTAGGTAATTCTTGAGGAAGTAAGAGAGTAGAAAATATGGGGCTTTGGTAGTATTGAACTTATAAAGATAAAGGCTCTCATAAGGAGGAATAAAAAAATTGATGCTTCAATAAACTTAATGATGACAATTTCTTTCTTGTTCTTGTTTAAGCCCATTTCTTTAATTCTAGTATTCTATTTTCAAGCTCTGTCGAGTTTAACCGATCATCTGATGTCTGGCTCGACAAGCCTTGATGACAATTTACTTTGGTATTTAGCGGCTTTAGTCAAACTTTCGCTGAACAACATTCTATTTTCAAGTTACAATCAAGTTTCTTTCAATTATTGAACATTTTAGTGTCACATTTTGAGTTACAGTGAGGTTCTTTTAATTAACTGTCATTTCGCGTATTTTGAGTTATAGTGAGTTCTTTCAGCTCCTGCATTGTTCATTTCATTCATTTCTAGTGGAATTTAACATTTCCTTCAATTTTTATTCCTACAATACTTACATTTTTATAGCCTATCTATTTGGATTTTGGGGGTATCGAGAGCAGGGGAGCTACGCTTGATCTTATTAAAAGTTTGATTTGCTTAGTGCGTCTCGATTTGGAAACAACAATTTAACACGTTGATCATTGCGTGGCATATTTTATAATATTTATAGTAAATAAAAAATCCAACACAACAATATCATTAGGCATCTCAAAAAAAAAAAAAAATTAGGTATCTCCCGATAGGCGGTAGCGAGAAATGAGACTCGTGGTCCGGCAGGCGGACAATAAGACCATTGATCGGTCCGCTGACTGGGCCTATGCATATTGTTGAAACTGTGGCCGATCCATCGACCTTATATTAGGTGAATACAGCGGGCTAAATTCATGCTCTTTTTATTCTAAGCCCTAGCTTAAAATTTAATTTACCAACTAAGTTGCTTCTTTATTTGACTTATATAATTTTTTTTTAAAAATTGTCGTTTTTGTCTGATATAGTATTCTTATTTCTTAGATTCAAACCCTCCCTCCTTATGTCCAATGCTTTAAACGTTGAGCAATTTCTAGCAGTAAGTTAGGCTTTGTGGACTTTTTAACAAAATATATATTAAAAATAAAATGATATTATATATCAAAAATAACATGGGTTACAGTGGAGCTATGGGAACCTAAAAGCAAACATAATTAGCACTTTTTAAGCGGGCAAGTCGAGCTTAACTGAAGCGGGTCATGGGTTTTTGCAGACCCCTTCATAACATATCTTAAGATTTTATTTTAGATAATTTATATGATAAAGTCTTGGAAATTAAATCTTTTTAATCTATTTTTATGCTTTAAAAAATTTAGGTATTCATGATATCTGTTTTTAATTATTAGAGAGTATGTCAGGAGGTTCAATGCTGTCTTGATAGATATGGAACAAATTGTACGGTACCGGTTGTGCCAATTTCTGTGTTTGATTGTGAATGTCGTCAAGTATGCTTGTATTCCCCAAACATTGTTTGGCCGTGAAAGAAACAAAGCTGCAAAAAAGTTTCGATACAATAAATCAAAGTCTAGTTCCATTGGAATTGCCACCTTTGAATTTGCCAGCCAGACTCTTTCCAAATTTCTTTCCTTATTGTTTTTAATGTTCATGCAGACAAGACAACTTGGTAGAGTACTAAATACCCCCTTTCTGAATAAAAATCTCCATTTCTTCCAATCTCACATTCTTCTTCAATTATAGCTAAGATTTCAAGGCCATAAGATTAGCGCTCTCCTTTGCCTCAAAGGAGTACTACAATGGCAGCTAAAGGTTCAAGCTTCTTAATCACAGCAACACCGGTGACACTGTTTGCTCATTTGTTACTGATAGCAGTGACCACTCTTCTGCTTGTTTGGCTTCTACATTTTCAAGGCGGCCTCGCCTTCAAATCCGACAACCATGACAAGATTTTCAAACGATTAGTTCTATTTTTTTTTATTTTTAGTTCTGTTCCCTTTTGGATATTCGTTATAGTATTTTGTTTTTACAAAAATTCGATCCTGGTTGGGTTCTCCCGTATGCCCATTTACCACTTAAGTCGGCCTCAAGGGCAGTGATTGCTTCTTAAAAATGCCAATACATAACAATGCATGCTTTTATGTGTTTGATGAATTGTCATATTTCTATTCTCAACTGTTTGTTTTGCTCTTTTCTGCAGCTTCACCCGTTGTTGATGATAATTGGCTTTATCCTGATCGCAGGAGAAGGTAGGAAGGAAGGAGAAATTCCTTTCCTCCCCTAAAATAAAGTTTAGACTGAAGTCATATAGGGTTTGGTTATGGTTTTTGAAAACTATTTTTTTGTTCTAAAAACAACTAAAAATAAGGTAAATGCATGTTTGATTTCCTTTTTATCTAAAAAACATAAAAACACTAAATTAAGATTGAACAGTTTTCAGGTAACAACATCAAATGTTTCTAAAACAGTTTTAAAAAACAGGAACTAAACATACACATAGTTTCTAGTAGCATTCAAAAGATAATTGAATGGTTCAATATGAAATGTTCTGTACCTAGAACAATAACATAGTTTCTAGTAGCATTTAAAGATAATTGAATGGTTCCATGTCCATGAAATGTTCATATGCCTAGAACAATAACCTTATATTATGGACTAATTGATGATGGAAAACTGTTTTGAGCAGCTATCATGTCATACAAGACAGTCCCAGGAACAAGAAGGACAAGAAAACGGGTTCACCTGATATTGCATTCTATCGCTCTGGCAGCCGGAATTTTCGGGGTTTACATAGCTTTCAGGTATCATGACAAGGAATCCAAACCAGACATGTACACCTTGCATTCCTGGCTGGGGTTGAGCACCATCTGCTTATTTGGTTTACAGGTAATTAAAACAGTTGGTTTTATACTAATGAATCTCTAAGGTTATATTTGTATAATAATACTTCATTTCAAAAAAAGGCCTATAGTTTTATGATTCATTTTGAAATCAAATTAATGGAGGGACTATGATTGTGACACTGCAGTGGGTGTTTGGCTTCTTTTCATTCTGGTTTCCGGGAGCAGAAATGCCAACAAGGGGTAGGCTGATGCCATGGCACTGGTTTGTTGGAATGGTCATATTTCTGATGGCCATATTAACTGCCGAGACAGGTTTGGTTTGGAGATTCTATGATTTGGAGCTCCAGCGAAGCCAGAAGCACTAATTAGTGAACTTGCAGCCTCTTGATCCTCTATTTGCCATTGCTGTTAGTCTAAGTGTTGTCCTACCAAGGGGTTATTAACTACAATCCGGCTAATTAGTTGATCTTCTCTTCTATGATTTATGATTGATTTTCTTACTAAGAACCTATATAGTATATGTTGTGATTCTGACATCCAGGTACTACAGTAAAAAAACTTCACACCATCCAAAATACCCCTCCCCTGCAACCCCACCCAAGTACAGCTCACTGCACTCACTCTCCCCTCACTGCGCTCAGCTTTGACATTTGCCCCATTCTCTCCATATTTTATATATCATGATATCAAAATTAATTAAAATTAGAAAAAAGAAAAAATAAATAAAGGGGGGAAAGGGATGTAGAGATGACCCCGGTAACAAATTCTTGATATTAAAAAACATGACAATCAAAAAAACCAAATCTTAATGTTTGATTGTGAATGTGGTGTGGTACAGTTTGTACTAATCACCAATTGCTTTTGGCCTTAAAAGAAACAGAGATGTTGAAGGACACAAAAAATAAAGTCCAATATATTGGAATTGCCAACTTTGAATTGGCCGGCCATCTTTCAAATTTTCCTTTTATACAGTGCACTGGTAAAGGCAAAAAAAGAGATTTGGTAGTTTAATTACACCTTTCTGAAATAAAAGTTCCCATTTCTGGAAGTAAGGCCCATGGCAGCTGAAGGGTCAAGCTTCAACATAACATTAACGCTGGTGGTGTATGCTCATTTGTTGCTCATAGCAGTGACAGGTGGTTCACATGATTATGCATTTTGGCCGGGATTTTCGGGGTTTTTTATATAGCGTTCGGGTATCACGACCAGAAAAGCATTCCGATGAGTTCATCATTGATTTTCTTACTAAGTGTATATATGAACTGAAGTAGCAGTATATTTAAAAAAGAAAAGATGTGGTTCTTTGTTATTAAAAGACATACAGGTGGGGAGGGGGTGGTTGACCTGTGATCACTGGCTTTCCTTGGACCCAAAATTCAATCCATATCAAAAAATTGGTGGCATCCCCCAACTCTCTCACCATTATTCTTACTCCACCAAAAACAGGATCTTTATTAATAGGATATATAGCATAAAAGGAATAAAGGCGGAGGCAAATTGGGTGGAGCTGCTTTCTTCGGTGATCTCATGTTGTAGCAACTGGGACTGCTTCTGCTGAATGCAAAGATTGTCTTCCTTGTGCAAATTCAGCCAACCAGTTTCTATTTGCTTTCCAGCCCCTGTAATGAATTTCATTTGCTTTTCTTTTTCATGCCCCTTTTGGTATGAAGAATGAGGAAACATATATTTGAAGTCTATGCAGGAAAACCATTCTTTTCATTCGAAAAATAGCAGAATCCAAGATGAAAAAGGAAAAAGAAAAAAAAGTTGCATCATCATTGCAACAAATTTAACCCAGAAACAGAGCAAGAGGGAAAATAAAATAAAAGTCAAGAAAAGGAATCACAATGTGAATTAAGCCAGAAATTACACCCATTGCTGCTTTGTTGCCTCCATTCTCTCCAACAACCCAGCAATGTCAGCTTGCATTCTCATCTTCATCTTGTAGTAATCACAATGTGAATTTTCCAGCACCTTTAGCTCCTCCAGTTTCTTCCTCCGCCTTTCCTCAGTTTCCTGCAAACATAGTTTGGCAAGCTTTTCAGCATACTCCTCTTCCAACTTCTCTGTCTTGGCATGGACCATCCGTCTGTATCCCTCTGCTTCTCTCTGAGCTTCATCTGCCCGATTCTGGAACATCCTCGCTTCGGCCTCCTTAATCCGAACAATGCTTTCTAGGCTGTCAAACATATCTTGATTAGATGACTTCCCAAACCGAAATTCTTCCTTGGTCTTCAGATCCTGTGAGGAACTTTGGTCATTCTGATGGAGATCATGCAGCAGCAGATCCTGCTGTACACTTGAAGAGCTCCTGTTGTAAATGGAAGATTTTGGAGAGAGAGAAGAAGCAGGTGGTGGAGGGGGAGGTGCATCTTTTCTAACGCTTGCCTGAGTTGCTGTCAAGTCTTTCAAAACCACACCAGGAGCAGGAAAGTCTGACATGCCATCTGTGTCTGTTGAAAGCAATAACCATCAATACGGATGCTTTATTATTCAACCAAGTACACTATATAACCATAAGAAATAGAATTACTTTGACATAGAAAGAGTCAATGTTAAACAAATGATGAAAAGAAGAAACAGAGACAGCAGGAAGCGTGTCAGATCCCATTTGCATCTGAGTACCCTAATACCTCCCAATTGGGATAGAAGATTCCCAACTTGTTCAATAGGCTTTAAGTCACTTAATGAATTAGGAACATATCTAACTAGCCAAGAAGGACAAGGCTCAAATTTCTCATTGCTCGCAAATGAAGAATCCCCATGTGAACTGCTACCCAGGCTCAGTTTCATTTTACCTTATACACATTGCATATGGCCCATCATTATCATCTAAGACAGCCACCTTTTTTGAATTTCCAGCCGAAAAAAGGCCAGCTTTGAAGGATTGCATAGGACTAAACTCTTAGTAGTTAGTAGTGCAAAAAATTTACTGAACTACCAAGGCTACATCCAGTGAAACGCTCATTTCAAATGCATTAGAAGCAATAATATAAATGATAAACAGCACTGGCAAGGCAAGAAACCATAATCTGTGTGATAGATGATGACCCAGGATATAATGCCCTGAGCACCAAACAATAAACTAAACTACTAAAAAGTCAAATCCAAACACATCTACACAATTGTTAAAATAAAGAAATAACTATTTTTTTAGCAATAAATAAAGAAATAAAAAAAGGGAATAACTATTAAGATCCCTTAAAAAAGGGAAGGAGGAAGAACAAGAAACAATTTAGTTGATTCCACAGAAATAAGCAATTAATTAGATATTATTACAAGAAATCGAGTGAGCAACCAAACAACACTGAAACACTTCTTCCCCTATAGAAAACTTCTGAACCATATTTTGAATTTTATCAAGAGAGATCCATTTATAATGTATGGTTAAGTGTTAATAAACTTCCCGCTTATTTCCAAAACCCCAAAAATAATATAAAGCCCATTATATGGAATTACCCTTGTCGGACAAAAAGCCCATTAAATTACTCAGAAAATTAAGATTCATTCATAACCTTTGACAAATATTAGTTAATTTCCTAAAATCGCAGAAATAAACAGGGGAAGAGAAAGAAGAAGATGGTGCACCAAGAAAGAGTAGAGAGAGCAGGTTTTCTCCCCCTTTCATGGCCTTTAAGCTTAATCAGCTAATAACAATTAAAATACCAAAACTTCCTCAGATAGTACAAAATAACAATGGAAACTGCTTAACGTATTCAAATCCCTCAAATTTTGCCATCCTTTAAACTTCTGTAGCTTTTTATGAGATTAAGTTCTAGTTTGATAACTATACTAGAATTCAAATAATATCCAGATCCTGAATTTGTTTTACCCTGATATATAAAACAAATCCCCAATTTGAACCCTAATCAAAAAATGAAACTCCAGACCACCAAGTCGAATCAGTTGATATTAAGTGAAAAACTACAATAATTATGCATTTCATTCCCAGGCAAGTTGCCAAATGGAAGACTCAAACCTTAGCATTGAGGCTAATGGAGATTCTCCAAATTTTGGCTATTTCTTCAGCTTTCAATTTGCATTAATTTTGTTTGGTTCAGTACAGGAGGACTATCCCCTCACTGACACAGTAGTACTTCCAGGATGAGGATGAAGAACCTCCAAGAAACAACCAGCATAACCGTAAGGCATATCTCATGTTTTTATCGATCTTCATTACCAGTAACCGCCTTGATGTCCATAACACTCTCTTGCCTCTCTGAATTTCATTTTCATCATGAGTACAGGAATTCCTATAGGTCAAATGTTTAAGCATCATGCATTTCTTGGATAGACTTCTTTCAGGGTAACATCACAAACTTATTTAAACAATGAAGAAAATGGAGAGGGAAAATTGTTTATGTTGGACAAACATAGAATGCAAGAATCTAAGATTGAAAATTCAACAAATTAGGAGGTAAAAAGATTTTTATGGACTAAATTTATAGAGTGGAGACTGATGAGCAATGCAATGATGTCTAATGCGGAAGGCAATGTTAAGGTGATAAGACCCTATTGTCTTAGGCAAAGGGCCATCTTTCATGCTCCTATTTATTTCTTCCTCTTGTTATTTCCTTTTATTTTCTTAGTAGTCCATCTCCACGCTCCATGTTATCAAGGATGCACCCATTTGGAAAACGATAGTGGGGCTGATACAATACTTAGGTAGAACTCACCCTTAAAGCTAGTTGTCGGGGAGGGGCCCGAGTGGTTATAAACTCAATATCTGTTTGTAACTCAACGATGTGGGACTCGGAAAGGATAATAACAATCCATCCTCTTCCAGAGTGAAGCGTCAAGCATTGATGACCCGCGGACTGACTTCTTTTTATGGGTAGCGGCGCCCACAATTCCATGGTGACTTAGGATTACACTTCTTTTTATAGTGGCAATGATCCTGGAAATTCCGAGATGAGGGTCATTCCCAAGGAATGAACCACTCTAATACCACTATTACAACCACTTGGATATAACTCATCCTTAAAAGTTAGTTGTTAAGGGGAGGGAGCCCATGTGGTTATAAACCCATATGTCAAGCCATAGCTTAACAATGTGGGACTCAAATAAGTCATAACAAGGGCATTTATCTCAACCATCAATAAAGCAGCAACCACAGGTGGTATGAATCCATCCTCACTCTAGACTAATTAAATAATGAAGAGTCGAACTTCGGGATCTTTGACCTTTGCCGGAGGCGGCGCCATTGACTAAAATGTAAGGGACTATGTACTAGGTTTTCTTATTTTAAATAATAATAATAATAATGCCCTTTGCCTCACTTAATCAAACATGGAGTAAAGTTTGCTGCCTTTCCCCCTTTTGTAGTTTACAACTGAATATGTAATTACTAAAATTATCATTAAAACTATAATCCCTAAATATAGTAGCTCGATCTTTGCATTAATGGAATTATAGAAAATATAAAAGATTTTATGATATTAACATAAACTTTGCACAGAAAGAATTCTAGAACAAGCAGATATTAACTTAAATTTACATAATTAAGTCACCCATTAAAATTGTAAATTTATCCATTTTTAGCCAACAAATCTTTCATGAGAATGTAAAGAACCCACATCTTGTATATCTATAATTAGTAAAATTGATTCAAATGTCAAAGAAATAACCCAGTTCATAAAAAGAACCAACAGTAAAAATGAGATGAAAAAATGCAATAGGGCTATGTTTGGAGACTCACATTTGAAAAATTGAATAATGAAATTGCAGGCATCTGAAGGAGATATCATTTTACTCCCAAGCTTGCAGAACATCTCATCAGCCTTATTGTGCAGCTCCTTGCCTTTGTAATCTTCACTCCCTCTGAAAATCTTCCTAACGCAGTCAAGTTCCTTTATCAGGATTTCTAGAGTCCAGCTCTTTTTAACAAATAAACACATCTTTAACGAACCAGCATCTCAGAAGGATGGCCACACCCAATGCGATGAAATTGCATTTCAGTAGTCCCTGAAGGCCCCACTAAACTAGGACCAGGCTAATGAGGGTTCTTCCTGAAGGCCACAGGCAGCATGGCACCAATGGGAGCAACAATCACAGCCAACCCAACTGCAAGTATTGTTTGCACAATCAAATTTCACACAGACGGGACACATGCATTCCCTGCAAAATCCCTTGTTTGCTGAGCAAATTTTGCAGTCACAATCATCTACAGGCAACAAGGCCCTGCAATTCACATTCCTACATCTGGTGAGCAAGAAAATCTCCACCAACTCCGCATTAGGGAGACGATTTTTTCCAGATAAGAAATTCGCAAGACCCATTTTGACTGCAACAAAGATGTCTAGCTGATCTTTGTGGCACTTGGAGAGAGTCTCAGCTGTAAGATCAGATCTCCTCTCTAGCTGATTCTGGAGGTCAACTAACTCCTCCTTCTCCGGTGCCACAATTATATTTTTCAAGTACTCCTTAGTGAATTCAACTGTTTCATTGGGAAGCTCCTGAATTATTTGAGCCATGACAGGGACGGACCCAGATACAATTTCTCGAAGAATCCTCTCCGGCCTAGAAAGCTTCCGAGCTCTTCCTCCATCCAAACTTTCCAAACCCCTCTAAATGCTCCGAACCTTTTCCTTTTGAATCCCCAGATTGAGTATCCATTCTCAGCCTCGCCGGCAATTCTGAGGGGAAGAATGAATGGTTTTCAGAGCTTGCTGCTCTATGAAGACTATTGCATGGTTCCTTATTGATCATACGACTACCTTGCATCAATGGATAACCACCACAGCCTGGATTTGACAAAGCAACGCTGTCTCGCAATCAACCCAAACAGACTGTGAACGGAACCATTAATTACCTCCGCAATTCCAAATTTGATCAGCCTCTCTCCCAACTGAATACTCATAATTCTCAGGTGAATTGCGGGTGAGTGAGCAACTGGGGTTGTGAGAAAATGGGTGAGAATATGAATACGACAAAGACGCTGCTGTAAAATCGTTAGAACATGTTGTTTGGGTATTGTTGTTAGAGGGTTCCAGAGATTGTATACTCCTGCTAGGCCTAGCCCGAACAGGAGGCACCGCATTTTGCACCGGATTGGACGCGGTTAGAGAGAGCGAAATATCAGGCAAGGCTAGAGAGAGATTGAGAGTTTCCAGCTTTGGTTTCTTCTCTCTGGTCTCTCTTTCAGCCTCCTCTTCCACCTCTCGCTTGGAGGAATTTCCCCTACTTTCGTTCAAATTCAGGAAATCTCTCTCGATCCATCTCTCCTCTTGATTCGGATCCTCCGTAATCACCTCTTTTCCTTTGAAATTAACTTTTTCCAGGGAATTCAGGAAACAAGAGCTTCTTTCTCAGGACAGCACGATTTGGAAGGATCACAAAGGTAACTAAGAGTCAACTCCTGAGACCCTGGGGTACCAATTTTTAAGGGTTTCGACTGAAACCCATCACGACCCATCCCCGATTCTCTAAGAAACTCGCTACCCTTTTCCGGAAACCCGATTTTCTCTTCTGGGTTCTCCAGATTTTGGTCGGAAACACGTCTTGAGGCAGTTGACGCTCTAATTTTTATGGGGAGATCTTGTCCTCATAAACATACTAACAGAAAAAAGCAAAAAATAAAAATAAACAGAAGAAAAGAAAGTACAGGGAGAAAGAATAAATAGAGAGATTAGAGTACAGTAGTTTCAAAATAAGAAGATCTCAGAGGGGATGATGGTGCTACTCAGTACATGTTCTGTGGTTTCCTGGAATCTTTGACAGTCCTTTTCTCTGTAACGGCTGTATTTTCTGGCTTTGCCATGCTCAACATGATGCTTCCTACTTCTCTCATGTCTCTTGGCACACCAGTGGCCCTCATTTGTGTCAATTACTCAACTTCTCCTCGTCTCCATTTCTCTCTCCTCTCCATATTTTCTTATCATGTCTTTTGTGTGTGGGTTCTTAAGTATGATTTAAAACCGTCTGATTGATTCTTTCAAAAAAAAAAAAAAACCGTCTGATTAGTGTCAGCAGCTTAAATTAACTGACTTTTCCATAATAATGCTACCAATTTTGGACAACTTTCTTCACATACTGTCAAATTAACTTTCTTTTGCTTTAGTATTTCAAGATTTGATTGATCTTAAGAAACAAGAAAGGTTAATTATCAATCCCATATGTGGAAGTTAGCGAAGAAATCTCAGAAGTTTAAACATGCTTCGAATGTTTTCCCAAAGCGAATACCATTATTAATAATTTAATTTAAATTATTAAATATATTAAATATTTAATAAAATAACAAAATATTATAATTAAAAGCTTAATATGGTTTTTACATCTATCCATTTGTATATGACTTTTATGTGTTTGACGCATAAGGATTCTAATCACCATAAAAATTTTATAGTACCAAACTAATTGAAGAACAGTCCTGATGGATGGATATTGATGCATCTTCTCATAGAAAGTTTCAATCCCTTTCTGTGATATTGTTTCCTTTTTACATGAAGCTATATCGATCTGAATAGCGTCATTGATTCAGTGTGAGGAGTTGGAGATCAGTGAGGTATTCAGTTATTTGTACCAGTATAGTAGTAGTTGGCAGTTCTGTACCATGGCAAGATCTTCTGATGATGGAGTTATTGATGGCGTCTTGTAAATGACGTCATTACAAGCTACGAATAGCTTGGCGGGAACTAAACTCTCTTGAGTTAGCGAGGGGCGCGAGGTAGTTACATTACGATGGTGAGGGCGTGGTCTTTTAAAGATGATAGTTAGGTTTTAAGATGTATTTCGTCTTAAGTCGCTAAGTTGTGGCCGATGCATTTATTACAAACGTATCTTGTAAAAGATGGAAAATGCGGATTGAATGGAGTTGGAAAGAAAATGTTTGCTATATGCATTTGGTGGTTGAAGTAGCTTGTGGTTGGTGTCCAAGAGGATTGACAGAAGAAGCCAGTTAAAGATGAAGTCATCAAAGAAGTATCAGGAGGTGTCATCAGCTATGGCAAATGCAACCTCATAGAGAGGAGAAGAGGTACAAATGATAACAGAAATGCATAAGTTGGAACCTCTCGCGCCCTAAGGTTAGACAACTAAATATAGATGGAAGTACCAAGAACCTCCAACTAATTAAGCATGTGAAGATTGTGATGAGGAATCTTCACAAGCCACTGACCTCAACTGCCAAACAATTGGGAAGATGCTCGCTCGAAACTGAACTTTGGGCAATTATCACAGGTTTACAACTGGCATGGGATGAAGGTTTCAGATATCTCAAGGTGGAAATAGATTTTTATCAGGCGTTCGAATGGATCACTTTGCCTAACCACACACAGAGATATATAAATACATAGGGTGACAGATTATATGGCCAAATGATCCCTCGCAAATGCCAGCATTGAGCTTGTTGTTTGGACTATACCTCCAAGGGGAATTGGGAAGACGCCAAGGGTGTTCCTTGGCCCCGGCGAACCAACTGTAACGGAAAAACTGAGCCCATGGGATTATTTCCCCTCCTCATAACATAACAAAGAAGGAAATAATTAGGATAAATAAAAATATATAAAATAATTTATTAGTTTAAAACTTATTTTCATTTTCATTTTCATTTTTCATTTACTTGTTCTATAAACCTACTTTTCCTCTAGTACCAAATCAGATTTTTTGAAATTCAAACATACATTTAACATCTTTTGGCTCCATTTTTCACCTCATCAATAAAATTAATTAAATTCGAATCTATTTTTGTCAATGATATTAGGAAGTGCTTTCAAACTTTTAAAAAAGCAGTTTTGAAGAAAAAGATGAAGTATTTCAATAAAGCTTAGAAAACAATTTTTAAATATTTGGGAACTCAAAGTATGATATTTTTCTATATTAAAAAAGTTTTTGAAGAAAGTAATTCAATTAAAAACAATTTAAAAAAAAAACATATACCATAATAATCTCATTTATTTTTATTTTTTAAGAGTTGTATAAGGTAGTTTGAATTTAGATTATATTACATTATGTTTGATTTTTTTTTAACAATTAAACATTTTAATTATAATGTAATAAATTATTTTGATTGGGACTTGAACATGTGACTCTCTTTTCTATATCATGCATATCTAACGTTGAATTTGAATTATATTACGTTATGTTTAAAAGTGATTTTAAGAAGCTATTTTAATTTAGAATATGTTTTTGAACAAAATGAAATATAAAAATTCATTTGTAAATGGAAACTTTAAAGTCACAAATAACTTACTTTAAATAAATATAAATACTAAATAAACTTTTAGTAACAATATTACAAACTCAAACTTTTAAATTGAAATCGATGAAAATGATTGAGGGCCTAATTTATTTCGAATTTCTAAAACCCATTCCAAATTCATTGATCAACAATGTATTTGATTGATAGACAAAGGATCAAATATCTGAAACCCCACCCCCCACCACCACCACCACCACCACACCAGCTATGAATGAAAATGAGAGAACCAAAACCTCATTTTCTAGACGACCAAACAATGTTCATCTAAATCAATCAACTTCATAGTAAATGCAAGATGACGACTTTCTTTGCCCTCATGTAGCTGTACTGTAATAACGGCAAACCCTAAAAGCATTCAAACCACATAGTTGAATTTTAATTAGGAAAATAGGGCTTTGAGGATGTGAATGCGATGTGATGGCTTTGTTAATTGTTACGTAATGATGGATGAAGACAGGGAGAGAGACTCAGGACTTTAGTCATTTCAAGTGCTTGGTCCAACCCTTGGGGGTCGGCCGAACCGTTAGAACCGGTCAGACCGTCTCGATCCAGATGGATTCAACTGCTCCTTTTGCTTCTAATTAATACTTTATGATGTCAATGTTATAAATTCACTTATACCCATAATAATAGAAATACACAGATTTACGTTATCGTGTCATTTCCGTGTTAGAAATTTATGGTAAGTGTCAACTACGTGTTGGAGTTGGGTTAAGCGGTTCTGAATTCGCAATTGTGGGTGAAAAGCGTATAGCGACAACGGCCGTTTATTAAGCGTCGCGGGTTGGCCGTTTATCGCGGCCGTTTGGGTGCCGCGGCCGTTTGTCGGCGGTTAATCGTGTGTCGGTTGGTCGTGTCGTGTTGAGTACAGCGATTTTGATCGCGGCCAATTTGGTAAGCAATGATAACTAAACGGTGTTAAGCGGGTAGCGGGTTATAAACGGGTTAGCGTATACCGGCGTGTTAGTTATTAAGCGTGTTAAACGAAGTTGGCCAGTTTATCGCGACGTTTAGGTTGCGGCGTTGTCGGCCGATTAATCGTGTAGTTGTCGTGTCGTGTTAGTTACAACGGTACAGAGTATGAGAGAACTCAAACTACTCATCGTTAGGTTAAGCGAGAACTTTAGGTTAATTAAATTACCTCCGAGGTTGAGGAGAAACTTGGGGCATGTTTAGTTGACGTTTTTAAAAACTATTTTCTATTTTTGAAAAACAAATAAAATAAAGAAAACAAGGGGAATAAGTTTGGTTCCCATTGGAATTAGCTAAACTATAACATATGTGATAAATACCGTGTGGGTAACTTGAGCATTCGTAGATGACGAGCAGATCATATGACGGTCATGTGAGTGACCCAGAGGCTCGATAAGCGAAGATCGGACATGATCCCACAGCCGATCACCTCGGATATCGATAGCCGATTGGATTGGATCTCAGCCAAATAAGCAAATGTGGGCATAGAAAATAAAGCAAACAAAGCATATATTAATGTCCACCTCAACAAGTATTATAACGCAGTTATTATATTATAGTTAATGTATAAATTAATGGGTAACATAAGGACATTGAGTTTAATAACCATTTTTAAAAACATGAACCATATTGAAGCCTCTCTTATCTAAAAAAATTAAAACATTATATTATAAACTCTTTTGGGTCAACCAAAACAAATCCAAGTCGTCTAACATTAATAGAAGCTTTATTAAACGATTTAGTTATTAAATTTGTCGACCCTTTCCGACCAAGAGGAGTATTTAGAAATTATGGAGGAATAATGGGAATTTGGACAGATCTAATTCCCATGTGTTGCGGCTGTTATTGTGGTTTTGGATTGAACTGAAGATGCAACTTCAAGGACAAGTAAGTAGGACAACCTACCACACGATTTTTTTTTAAAGACGAGAATGAGGTGGGGTTTGTTTTTTTTTTATTTAATACCAAGTATTGTGAGTATCATGGTTTTTTAAGTCTAGATTTATTGTTCAATAAGTGATGTCAGTATAAATGGTCTGTGTGTCATCATGACCACAGGTGACGGTGTTGCCAACCATGAGGAACCGTCGTAGAATCTTGATCTATACTTCGTCTGGAATCTCGAGTCCACTGTAGGTAATCTCTTTCATCTGAAATTTGTTATGGGAAAATCTGTAAAGAATATATATTTATCTACGAATTCTGGGGTACTGTCTTTTGTTGGAGGATGTCTTTGATGGGAAAAGAAAGCGTATTTTGTTAACATTTCTGAAATGATAATCGCTTAATAAGAGAAAAAAACGTATTTTATCGGCTATTTTAAAAGGATGGTGCTTGTAAGGAAAACATATTTTATTATAAAATAGACGAGATTTTGGAGCCAGAAGCGCATAAATTGAAGAAGATCCTCGTAGGATTGATGATGCGATTATTTATCTCGACCTCGCCTTTCTTTCCGTATTAATGAGGCTCGAGCTGAAAAATTAGTCGTCCCGATCATTACTTTTTGTGGGTTTCACGTTCGTCGCTCAGAGATCAAACAAAAAATTGGTAACAACATAATTTTTTTTTAGCTTAATATTGAATAATATTTAATAGCATTAAATATTAAGTAGTTTGTTTTTTAACATTAGGTAATGAATAGGGATAGTAATTGAGCGAATTATTTCGAGTTCTCTCCCCACTTCCTTCTTAATAAGAAGGGTTTTGTTTAACTGTAATCAGATTTTTAGTGTATTAGGTTTTATTTTCTAAAATCCTAGATGGGTTTTGAGCGAGTTCGAATTATTATTATTCATATCCTCCTCGTATATTTTAAAAATATTTTTATTATTTTATTTTATGTAAATATAAATGTAATAATAATAATAATAATTAAATGTTTTTAATAAATAATTTATAAGAAATTAATAATATTTTTTGTTTTTTGAAATATAATAAACAATATAATAAAATAAAATATAATATAAAATTTAAAAAATCCAATATAAATGAGATGGATTTAGGAATTTTTGTCAAATAATAGCCTCGTCTTTGTCATATCTTATTTAATTTTTTAAATCATGAGTGAGTTTAAATTAAAAAAATAAATATTGAATCAGGGGATAAGGTTATACTATTAATCTAAAATTTATTGACAATAAGTGAGTTTATTAAGCGCCCGTTTTATTTAAATAGAGATAAAGTTTTTTTTTTTGATAAAATATGACTTTTTCTTAATAAAAAACATCAAATATTTTCTTTTTTTTTATTCAAAACTTTTTTTAAATTTTTTAATAATAAGTCTTAAAAAAATTTTTAAAAAAAATAGTTAAACGATTCCGCTTTCAATATTCAAATCAAAATAAGCAGCATAAGTCTGAGATGTTTGCATTCAAAATAACGGGACCGTGGGAT
>JAEQBH010003729.1:0-70252 GCA_016808115.1 Tetrastigma voinierianum
CGACTGGAGGATAAGATATTTTCTTGGCATCGAGGTGTTACAAAAGTCTGATGGTATTTATATATGCCAAAGAAAATATGCATTGGAGGTTTTGAATAGATTTGGTATGTTGGTTAATTCAGCTGAGCAAACTAATATTCTAGGTTTCCAGCTGTAAGCACGATGGAGATGGAGTCACTATTGGATTTAGACATATTACAAGCAAAATGGTGGGAAGCTTAGTTTGTATCTCATCGCACAAGACTGACATGATGTTCATTAATTTGTCTCCAAGGCAGATATACATAAAACCAACTGAGCCCCATCTACAGGCAGCTATATGTCTATGATACTTTGTTAGGACTATGAACTATGGAATTCATTATAAAATATATATAGTGAGTCATTGCATTTCATCGATAGTGATTATGTCAGAGATATGGAAAAATGAAGAGTACATCTCAAAATGTATTTTTGATGAGTTCATGATGTTTCATGGTGTTCAAAGAAACAACCTATTAGACTTTATCAACCACAGAGCCGAGTTTGTGGCATCTCAACAGGTTTCAGTTGCCAATTTGGATGAAGAGGATTTTAAAGGAGCTAGGACATTTTGATAGAGGTTGTATCTTTTGTAACGTAGATTAAACAGCTTCAACTATCGTCAGTTTAAAAATCCAATTATGCATGGTCGCAGCTAGCTACATTGATGGGGTTTCATTTCTAAGGAATCTTACTAAGGATGGTACAATTGAATTAATCACACCGTGGGAGCCAAGATCAGTATGTATATAATGACCAAACCATTGAACTTTGATGTGTTTCAGCTTCCAAAGTTGCAGTGGAGTATGTAGACATTTCGATGTAAACTAATCTGTTTCACAACATTTAGTTTAAGGGAGTGGATCAAGGATGCAAAGATGTTTTTAAGACATCTAGTTAAGTTTTTTTGTTATAATAAAATACTAGTCTTCAGGGTTAAGTAGTTGTATTTGAATTGTTCCAAGTTTCTGTTACCACATGGCTTTAGTTTCACCAAAACATGGGCCAAAATGTTGGTTGCATTTACATTAAGTCAGTTAAAGATCTTGTATTGAATGGCTATTTAAGCCAGAGACTTTATCAATAAATTAGGTCATTCAATCCAGCTTGTTGTGTTCTTGTTTCTACAAGAAAATGACATTTGTTGACAGTTTTTCACCGTCAAAGTAGGGTGCATATGTTAAGATAGGTTCCATTTATATATGTCATCTATGGCAGTGTCAAGAAAAGTTAAAAGCAACCTTGACATTTATATGTATCAAGGTTGTTTCTATTTTTACCAATGATGTAATATTTTTTAATATGTTAAATGTCAACATTAATAACACATTTGTTAATGTTGGATTCAACATATGTTAAGATTGTTTGAACTTATGTCAATGTTGGGCAATAATCATCTTTCAAGATTGCTCATGAAAAGTTTAAATTATTTTATTATAATAATTATTTTTTTAATGAATGACTTATGAAACCTACTTCCAAATTATTTTTGCTATCTATTTAATTGTGATAATCATAACAATTCGGTCTTCAAAAAAAAAATATAAACTAATATTTACAATTACTAGAATATATAAAAAGTATATACAATTTGTAAGCATCCCATCTCTTGCAATATTCTTCAATCATCTTGCAGTTTAATCTTCAACCATCACCTTCAAGAAAAATCCCCAAATTGTCAACACCTAAGTTCAAATTGGCACGTTAATAACACATTTGTATATCTACATTCAAATGCTATACATCAACATAGAATTCAAAAGCTATACATCTATATCTATATACCTCTACATTCAAAGCTATACATTCAAATGGATTTATGCCTCAAAGTTCTAAAAATTACATTTAAGTTGAAAACAAATATTATATTTTTTATACAAATTGTGTTTGTGTTAATAAGTAAAAATTGCAATAAAGTGAACTACAATGAAATAAAAATAAAGTAGTAGAGTATTTACTAGTCCATGCCTAATTGAAGTTAAGAGTCAACAATGAATATATATATATATATATATACACAATGAAATACAAATAAAGTAGTAGAGTATTTACTAGTCCATGCCTTATTGAACTTAAGTCAACAATGAATATATATATATATATATATTCAAATTATATAAATACCAATTTGCAACAATTATAATTCTCCAACAAAGATCAAACAAAGAAAGCACAACGTTGTGCTCTGTATTTTCCTCCATTTTCTAAAGATTAAATAGAGGAAGGAGGAAAAATGGTCCATGCCTCACATTTAGCCTTGAGAAAGCCAAAAATAACTTCCTCTTATCTTGGTTTTGGACCTAGCGTGCCCATATTGTTAGTCATTGCTCGAATAAAACTCTGAAATAAATTCCATCTAACGCATGATCAGTAAGAAAATACAAAGCAAAACATTTATGCTTCTATCACACAACAAATACAAAGTAAAAAGTAGGAAAATGGAATAAAGAAGTAAAAAAATATAAGAAACATTTTCAAGAAAGGTGAGAAAAGTGAAGGTTGAGTTACAATTTTAGATGTCTTCAAGTTTGATGTCATTCTCGATGGGCTTCAAAACTTAAGGCCAATGGTTTAGATTTAGTGGGGAAATTGAGAGATTTTATGTAAATACATTCATACATATATATTTTTTAAAGTTGAACATGCTTTTATACACATAAATTAACAAGATACACATCATAATAAATATTAGAAAATATATCATACTTAAGATGGAATTCAATAATAGAACATGCATTACAAGGAAATTGCAAAGAAACTCAATGAGTATAATAAAACATTATTTTTTTTATTGATAGGCGAGTATAATAAATCATTATGAAAGTATGAAATACGAATTATGCCAATAACAGATTAATATGAAATGCTTGATACATAAAGGTTGTATACATTTATTAACAAACATATAAAGTCAATAACTGGGATCAAAAACCGATACCAAAACCGAAAAGGAGCAAAAAAAAAAAAAATCAACAAATGTAATCAATGACCCATAACCTATAAATCAATAAATATAATGTTTGGAAACAAACTCTACTTCATGCAAAATGTGGGAGTTAATAATTATAAAATGTCTAATAATCTAGAAAATAAGAACAAAAAAGTCTTGCAACCTAAAAAGATTAAATAATAGTTAGCTTGTGAACCTAGGAACCTAAGTGGAGGATGTGAAAGCCAATTGAGAAAATAATACACAAATGCCTAGCAACATATCAAGGGATGTGAGAGCTAATAAAAAAACAAATAATAAATAGATAGTCTTCATTACATGAATGATAAAGAAAGGCAAACAACCACTTTAATAGCTAAAGCGTTCCTACCAAACCCCAATGTTACTAGCCGCCTCAATTACCTAAAATTGCCGCAGCACGTCTAATAAAGAAGAATGAACCCATTTGCAATCGTTAGAACCACTACTAGAATCTCAGCAAAATAGGGAAATTCCATTGCAGCTCCATTGCAGTGAACTAGAAAATCAAATAGAAAATTTCCAAAAGCAAGAAAAATAAAGAAGGAAAGAAATAAATAGAAAAAGGATTAAGATAAAACCATAAGATAAACCTCATTCCTAATAATCAGTAATTCAAATCCATCGAACCAAAAAGAACAAACCAGAAAATTTCAGAAGAAATAGAAAAAAATAAAAAGAATTGAATGAAATAAAACCCACAATACAAAGTCTTAATCCTAGCCATATGGATTTCACCATACACATAGCGCACGCTCTTCCAGATCCACAATCTTCATTCACTCCAATTTTTATTTTAAACCCCATATCTCTTATATATATGCAAATCGAACATAATAACATGAAATGACAAATATATGGATGCAACTCTCAATACCAGCAATGGCCTCAACCGTCATCGTAAACTAATAACTGAGGAAGAAATTAGATCCATAAGAAAGGCAAGATTAGAAGCAACGCTCAGAGGTAGTACAGTTATTTTATATAAAGATGTAGAGGAACATCAAACTATGGAATGGAATGAGTATATAAATGATAGGATTGTAAGAACATCACATTACTAGTCATTTTTCTTTCTTTTTTACTTTCAAGGACCTCTGCAGTGCTAGCTTTCTTGAACCACGGGCTTTAATTTTTTATCTCTCTATTGTAGCTTCCTTCCAAAAATAGCCTCTCTTCAACCAATAGTAAAAGTCCAAGAAAGCCTCTCTTCAACCTCCAAGCGGCCCTTTTTTATCTCTCCCTCTCAAAATCCTCTAAGGAAAGAAACCTTCAAGAAAATGACAACCCTTCCCCTTAAAAAAGGGAAACCTAAACTATGGGTCAGATTTCAATGTTTCGTGAGCTAGAATACCACTTAGAAAATGCAAAAAGATGTGGGATTTGGAATGAAAACTAGAAGGGAGCACATGAAACACCTAATATATTATTTCTAGGTATAAAATTTAAGCGATCTTTTTCACAAGAAACCCCATTAACAACAATGATGAAACTAGAAGCTTTCATCTATCAATAACTCATTATTCAAAAGCTCCTAACCAAAATAAAAGAACATTTAAAATCGGTAATTAGAACTGACAAAAAAAAAAATTTTAAAGAACCTAACGCTAGATTGAAAATGAAAGAAGAGAGGGAGATCAAAATCAAAAATAAAAACTAAAAATTAAAAATAGACAACCAGATCTAGAAAAAAAAGAGATTTCAAAATTCTAACTCTAGATTGAAATGAAAAATGAGGAGGGAGAAGGAAGTCAATTTTGATCCATCATACCAACTTTAAAAGTAACAAGATGCGAGCTCTCAAGGGTCAAGACAAGAAGCTATTATCATTGCTCCCGACAACTATGTGTTTCTCAATAACTGCTATTGTAAGATCTTACCTAGATAACTCGATTGCATAAAAAAACATCTGAACATAGCATTGGGGTTGTGTATTCTCTAAATATTTTATTTGTAAGAGAATAAAGGTATTTTATTTATTAACAGACATGAGACTTTTAAGATGCCAACATCTTTATAATGAGGTTTGGAAAAACATTCATAAATCATAATTTATGTTGCTTTCTATTTCTACAATGACTGCTCCAAAAATGCCATTATTTCAAAGCCCATTGTTTCTCTTTTTACAAAATCAAGAATACACAAACATCAATAACAATAATATTTTATAATAAATAATGACACTTTTTAACAAGTGACATAAATCATAAAACATTGAATTAATATTTTATAGTAGTTTAATGAAATAATTTTTTTAAAAACATATAAAATAGTTTTAAAATTTTTCATTAAATTATTTTTTGCTAGTTAGATATAAATAAAATCAATCGTAATAAAATAATTTTTGCTCTTCTTTCAAAAAAAATAATTTTTACTATTGGTATTGATTAATTAGTGAATTAAAATATAGTTTATCAAAATAAATTTTAATTATTGATATAAAAAAGATTGAATCAATTCATTTAAAAAAAAAAAAAGAAGATTGAATCAGTTTGATTAAAAAATTATGAGCAACTTAATTAAAAATTATTAAATAAATATCGAATCATTTACGGACTTATAAATTACCTAACAATGTTCTATTATATAAGTGATAAAATTTTTTTATATATGTCATTATTATTCACAATTTTGAATTATGTCATAATTATTCATTTAAATGGGTATTACAATACATAGATACCATAAGTCATCATAATATATGTCAACAATCACTATTTTTCTTGTAGTTAGCTTTCACACTTGATCAAAGTTCCCAACATAGGAATCTAAGGTTAGAATAATAATATGCTTTTACTCCTATATTTTGTAAAAATAGAAATGAGGAAAAAAAATGATATTTGACAATAACTTAAATACCCTTCAAAGTTTTCTTTTGTTATCAAATGAAAGATTATTGTTTGTCAAAAAAATTGGATTAAATTTTAAAAGTATTATGGTATACTCAATAAATAAAAATTAACCATAAAATCATACAACCTTACTTGCAAACATTCAATTGTTTTTATAAAAATTCAATAATTGATCATATTTACATAGTTGCACCCATATTTTAATAAAAGAAGAGAAAATATATTTATTACTATTTAAATTTTCAAAACATAGTAAATGCTTCTTTCCTATTTGTATAATAATAAGAACTATAAATCAAATTTAATCTCATTTTTTCCTAATAAAATCCATAACTCTAATATAAGACCTGAGAAAATTCCAATTTTCTTTCAAAAAGTAAAATCCACATTTCTAAGAAAACTGGAATTTTTATAGACCTCGGATATGAAACAACTCAACCGTTGAATCGTCTTAGAAATCTAGCTACCACTGCCGACTCTCATCGACCGAGACACTCAGACGTTTTTTTCAAGCGCACAGACGGCGCGCCGTGAAAACGACACTACGACGCGACAAAAGTCACCTATTACATGTATTCACGCGAAACATATCAAGATTAGATAAACGATTTAAACTGACACGTGATAATACAAGCCATTAAAATCCAAGATTTAAGGACATGAATGCAGATTATTTGAAAGTTAAATGATAATAAGGACAAAGATTTAATACGGGTCATCTTCTCCAAAACAAAAGAGACCAAAACGTGTAGGAGAGGGGATGTGATGCAGTAGCTTAGGTTTTTTGATATTTTTAGAGAGAGAGTGTGCAACTTCTCTCTAAGATCTCGAACGATCGGACCAGCCGGATTTCCTTCTACAAGCATTTGAAAGTTTGCTCGATTCTATGATGCAACGCGTGGCACCCGTTCTGAGTTTCCCCGACAAACTCCGCAGGCTCGGGGTTTTATCCTACTTGTTTTAACCCTTGTTTAAGTGTTTTGTAAATACTTGAGTTGATTTTTGAGTCGTGAGTGGTTGTTGATCGGTCCCACCTGGACCGGCGTAAAATTTTTAGGGTCGGCGGATGATCCGTGACAAGTGTAGGGACCGCTTTAAAGCTTTGTGTGATAAATTATGCATTAAATTGTGTTTTTTGGCGCGTATGAGGCCGAAATGGCCACGGAATTTGGTAATCGTAAACAGTTAACCGATAGTCAGGATGAGCGGCCACTGACGACAAAATTTCACTTGAAAGCTGCTTGGGGACTGTGAAAAATGTACCCTGGCCAGGTGAAATGGACTATGCAAATGTCCATGTGTTATTTGGCATTGAACAAATGAAGGAATGGCTTGAGCTAGGAATTCACAGGTTAATGTATAAGTTTGATGTGTTAATATGATGTCACAATTACATGGAATACAATCGTGTGTATAAATATCGAAACGGGATCGTGTTTAAATTTCGCGGGGGCTAATTTGGGTGTTGGTTGATCAAAATTGAATTACATGTGGTAAAATGATTGTAAATTTGAGAATATATGCATATTTGATATATTGGCATAAAATGGTTGAAATGACATATCGCATTTCATATGCACTGCAACTCTTAGGAATTAGGTGGAGTGCAAGACATGAATTAAAAGAAAAACGAATACTGCTTGAGAAAGGAATTTAATTGATGATTTTTCTGAGAATGCTGAGATGGTCCACACCACACGCCGGAGGAGCCCATGTATTGTTTTGGAAGGTTCTAACACATTCGCCTGAGGGTAGTCCCATATTTTTACCGAAATCCTCGGTAGTGTGTATTTTCGAGAACAACAAGTTTTGTTTTGAAATTTGTTTTCATACATGGCTTAGTAAACAGGAGGAGCTTCTGTGAGGACTGACATGGGTTGGTCATTTAGACATTCAAGTAGGATCACGAATTTACTTGAGTGTGTGTTTACATTGGATCATTGCATATGCACATATCATTGCATATGCACATATCATTGCATATGCACATAGGTGGGGAGTAACCCATTTGCAGAATTCCACTACTCTACGATACTCTCACCCCGTCGAGGGAATATTATTTCAAGACAAGTGAGCTGTTTGAAGACGGCTCATCTTAGAGGCCGATTTTGAAGAAAGTCAATGCGGGCTTGATGGTTTTCGTTTAACACGTATTAAAATCAGGAACTTTTGATATATGTTTGGTAAGAGTGATGTAGTAAATCCTGAACCATGTAATATAATTGGTTTAATGTATTTGGATGAGTATGACATGTAGGCCTATACAAATTATCATGTGTGTGTCTCGTAATACGAGACGTATAGATTTTCCGCAGGTTGACGGGTAGTCAACGGACACCCTGGATTTGGGGCGTCACATCTAAAATAGACAATTATTCTTTTTTTATTTTATCAAAATTTAAATAATTTTTCATGCAAAAGAAGTTGTAGAATTATACTTTACAAAAAGCATTTAAATTCTTAAGGGTAAAATAATAATTTAAACTATTTTGTTTTATTTCTAGGAATGAAAGAATCAGAATTCCACCTCCTTATGGTGAATCAAAACTCCACTTATAAGTGGGATTAGATTTTCGTTTAATTTGCAGAATTCATTTTTTATTTCATTCATATTTTTTAATATTTATTCAAAAATGGGAAGGAATTAAGAAGAGAAAGAATGAGAATTTGTTCATGCTTCCCATTTTCACATAACAAAACACCCTTAAAGCGGTTGGAAAATTATTATAATAGTCTATGCTCATTAAGAGCAAAATTGTGGAGGTAGATAGGTTATTAAGAAGGTAATTTTTTTTCTTGCTTAGATTTAAATAAACTTGAATTTTATTTAATTCTAAGTATTAAATGGTAAGTTTTTATTTCTTATTACTTTATTTCTATAAAATAAGTATTTCTAGGTAAAGTCCGGATTATGAGCTCGGCCTGAAATTGTAGTGGGTCACACTTAAATTTTAGCGCCTTGAATAGTATCCAGGATTAATGGCTCAACTTAAATTGGCCCATGGTCCATGTGGCTTGGAACGGACCTACTTGCTTGGTCCAAATTTTTTTATATTTTAATTATTAGCCTAAAATATAAATTAAAAACATAAAATATACCAAAATCAAATATTTTTTTTATATAAAATCAAACTTTTTTTTAAACTTATTCAAAATTAATTTTCAACAAAGTTTTATTTTAAATTCTAAAACAAATTGATATTTTTAGATAATTTCTTATATTATTATTGCCTTCAAATTGTCTTCCAAACCCATTCTTATAAAAAGACCTATTTTAAATATTATTATTTAAGAAAATGATTACGAAAATAATTTTTTTGACATTTGTTTAAAAAATATGATATAATGTTTTAAAATACAATTTTATAAATAGTATTTATTTTTATAATTATACATGCTTTTATAAATATTTATTTACCTAGTTAATTCTCAGAGTTATGAAAATATATGTTTCTTTTACTTATTGAAAATATAAAATATTTTTAAAGAAAAAGAATATTCATAATTCTTAATAAAATAAAATAATATTCATATTTAATATAATTAATTCATTATATAGTATTTTAACGATATAACAATCAAACTATATAAATATAAAAATCAAACTATAAGTATTTAAACGATTTTTTTATAAATTAATTTGTATTACTTTTTACTATTTCGCCCATAGCTCCATGATCCGCATAGAGCTAGTCTAACCAAACATTGACCCGAATAAATATGGGTCAAATGACCTGACCCATATTGGCATCTGATCCGATCCACTCAGGCCAAAATGACATCGACCAACTCGTTTCCCACCTATATATTTCTAGGATGAAGTGATGTTAAGATAACCTTTTAATTGTTGCAAATAAGGTATTTTTAATATTCAATTAAAATGTCAAATATTTATGATTTGTCTATCAACATATTTAAAAAAAAAAGTAATAAGTAAAAATAAAAATATAACTAAACCAATTAAGATCTAAAAGTAGTAAACTTTAAAAAATAAACACCACCTAATTCCTAAACAGTGAAGTACAGGAAGTCTTAACACATACTTGACCGAAGTAGATGTTGGACCAAAACTGGTTTTTTTTAAGTGTAAAAACTGAGTTGTTGGTTGACTTTGAGCCTAAATTACAGTGGGACCCGATTGTTTTTTTGAACAATATTTCGTGGGTTCATATTCTACTAAGTGAGGAGAATAATGTAGCATATTCATTTGCTCAAATAGAGTAAGAAATGAATGAAAAAATAGGCTCCCAAGTGGCCTTCTTGAAAAGGTGTTGTTTGGACTTTCAGTTTGAGTTGTGTTCGTTCATGAAAAGGTGTTGTTTAGACTTTCATTTTGAGTTGTGTCTTTAGGATGGTGACTTTCCGGAAAGTCACCAAGAGGTCTATAAATACTCAGGTTCATTGTCATTCTGAAATATAACAAACAAATTTAAGTCATTTTCATTCAGTAAATAGTGCACTAAGACAGCCTTTAGTGCATTATTTTTCGGCATTTAAGGCAGTGCATTCGGAGAGTACACAACATAGTTTGGTTCGCTGGACAAATAGATTGGAGTGCTACTTCTATCTGTGTGAAGATCATTGTATCCTGGGAGGCAGACGCTCGGTATTCCATAAGCACTAAGAGTGGGGGCGAAATATGTCTTAAGGACATAGTGTCAAACACTAACCTTGATCTACCTAAAGTTCTATCACAGTTTATGTTCTGCAATCAGGTTAGTATCTAGTTTGCATATATCAGAAACTGTTACGTGTAACACTTCTATATAACCGTTTCACATTTACTTGTTACTGTTTCAGTATACTTTGCATGTTTCAAAACTGAAATTTTAACCAGCAATTTTAGTATATTTGAATAACCCTAGAGTCAACATCAACATTCTAAGACAGTTTCAATTAGTTTAATTACTTGTTGTGGTTCTGGTTTTGATATAAAACAGTGACTTTGTTTCTGGTTTAATTTAATTTGTTACACCAAACAGTGACTTTTGATAAACCATACAAAAAACGTTAAAGTAGTAATTTCAAAATAGTAACATAGACTGTTTCTAGTTTTATAACTTATTGCTTTTATATTGTTTGAATAGTTTGTAATCTTTGTTTGTCAGAAATGGATGCAAATGATATTAATGTTCCTGCTACTACAAATCATGTTGTGCCTGTGGTGCCTATTTCTGTTCCTACTCATGTGTCTCATGGGGAGAAACCCAAAAAGTTCAACGGGAATGATTTCAAGAGATGGCAATAGAAAATGTTGTTCTATCTCACTACGTTGAATCTTGCAAAGTTTCTTCGTGAGGATGCTCCCGTTTGTAGTGAGAATGAGGCCGACCGCCAAGTTGTTGCTGCGGTGGATGCATGGAAGCACTCTGATTTTCTTTGCAAAAACTATATCCTCAATGGATTGGATAACACATTATATAATGTGTATAGTCCAATCAAGATGACTAGAGAGCTGTGGGAATCCTTGGATAGAAAATACAAGATGGAGGATGCCGGAATGAAGAAATTCGTTGTGGGCAGATTCCTTTATTATAAAATGGTGGATTCCAAGACTATCATAAGTCAAGTTCAAGATCTTCAAGTGATCCTACATGAAATTCATGCCGAAGGGATGGTGCTTAGTGAATCTTTTCAAGTGGCTGCAATTATTGAGAAATTATCACCAAATTGGAAGGACTTCAAAAATTATTTGAAACACAAACACAAAGAAATGAAGCTTGAAGATTTGATCGTGAGATTGAGGATAGAGGAGGACAATACAGTCTCCGAAAAGAAATTAGACAATCATTCCATGGAGTCAGCATGTGATTGAAGAGGACATAAAACCAACAAGAAAAGGAAGTATGTCACAACAAGAGGCCGGGTGGGTGGTGGATTCCAAGAGGTTCAAAGGCAATTGTTTAGTGCAACAAAACCGCTGACATCGTGCAAAGGATTGTCAAAACCGTAAAGCACAAGTGAACCACAAGAGGAAGGCTGCCTAAGCCAATATAAACCAAGGTGGAAAAACTTTCTGAAAATGCTTCTAACAGAAGTTTTTTTGCTGTAGTATCCGAAGTCAACTTGGTGGGAAATACCAAGGAATGGCGGGTGGACACCGGGACCACTAGACACATATGTTCGGATAAGAAGATGTTCTCTTCATATGAAGCAATTAATGATGGAGAACAACTCTTATGGGTTCCTCCACTTCCAAAGTTGGAAGGCAAAGGAAAGGTTATATTGAAGATGACTTCCGGGAAAGAGCTTACTCTCAATGATGTGTTATATGTTCCAGAAATTTGCAAGAATCTTGTGTTTGGATCGTTGTTGAGTAAGAAGGGTTTTAGGTTGGTTTTTGAGTCCGAAAAATTTGTACTCACTAAGAGTGGGATTTATGTAGGCAAGGGATATATGAGCAATGGGCTCTTTAAGATGAATGATGATTATCAGATTCGATTTTAATAATAAGAACACATCTTCAGCTTATATGCTTGAGTCCTCTAATATATGGAATGATAGATAGATATGTTAAATTTTGATACTTTGCGAAATTACGACTTAGAATTGTTGCCTAAATTTAAAATTGATGCAAATCATAAATGTGAGATATGTGTTGAATCAAAATTAACTAGAGCATCATTTCATAATATTGAAAGAAGTATTGAACCTCTAGAGTTAATTCATAGTGATACATGTGATTTGAAATATGTTCAAACTAGAGGTGGAAAGAAATACTTTGTAACTTTTATTGATGATTGCACAAGATATTGCTATGTATATTTGCTAAGGAGTAAAGATGAAGCATTGGAAAATTTTATGCATTATAAGAATGAGGTTGAGAATCAACTTGGTAAAAAGATTAAGGCACAAGAAGTGATCGAGGTGGTGAATATGACGCGACCGTTTCGATCATCGTCAAGAAGCGGTATTATCTACCAAACTTCGTACCTTATACACTTTGTAGGGCAAAATGGAATTGTTGAATGTAAAAATAGAACATTGAAAGAGATGATGAATGTTATGTTGATTAGTTCAAGATTACCTTAGAATCCTATGGGGAAGCTTTGTTTAAACAAATTATATTTTAAATAGATTACTCCCATTGTAAGAAATTAGACAAAACCTCATATGAATTAGTGAATGCCTCAGAGTCCTTCCTATAAATATTTAAAGGTGTGGGGGTGTTTGGCTAAGGTGATGGTTCCTATTCCCAAAAGGATTAAAATAGGACCTATGACTATTGATTGTATATTTATTGGTTATGCAATAAATAGTAGTGCATAAATATGATATTCCCTGATACATGTCATCACAATAGTTGAGTGAAGAAATGCATCATTCTTTGAAAATATATGCCTAGCAAAATGTACGTGATGGGGAGTTTTCTTAAAAGAATTCATGATACTACGACTAGTGATATAGACCATGAGTCTATAAATGATGAAAGTGAAGAGGCACTTAGACACAGTAAAAGGGCAAGGACTTACAAGTCCTTTGGTCGAGATTTTCTAACATATTTGTAAGAAAGCGAGCCTCAAAGCTTCAATGAAGCAATGTCCACTCCTGAAACACCTATGTGGAAAGAAGCTGTAAATAGTGAAATTGAATCCATCATGCAAAATCATGCTTGAGTTGGCTCGATCTTCCGTGAGTAAAGCATCGGGTGTAAATGGATTTTCAGAGAAAATGAAAACTTATGGATCAATTCGATGCTACAAGGCTAGACTGCAAAGTAAAAAAGGCTATAAACAAAAAGAATGTCTTGATTACTTTGATACATATTCTCCTATCACGAGAATAACATCTATTCGTTTGCTCATAGCTATTGCAGCATTGCATAATCTTGAGATACACCAAATGGATGTGAAAACAACTTTCCTAAATGGTGACTTAAATGAGGAAATTTATATGGACCAACCCTCAAGGGCTTATTTCTCTAGACAAGAGAAGAAAGTATGTAGACTTGTTAAATCACTTTATGGTTTAAAGCAAACACCAAAACAATGGCATGAGAAATTTGACAAGGTAATGATGTCAAATGGTTTCACAATTAATGAATGTGATAAATGTGTCTATGTTAAAGACACAAATAATGGATATGTCATTGTTTGCCTATATGTGGATGATATGCTTATTTTGAGGTAATAATAATTATAGTATTACAACTACGAAAAATGTTGTTTAGTAAATTTAGCATGAAGGATTTGGGTGTGCGAGATGTTATACTAGGAATTAAATTTATAGTCTGGTGGACTTATATTATCTCAATCATTATATTGAGAAATTATGACAAGTTCGACAAGATAAACAATATTGCTAGAACACCCCGATTGATATAAATATTCATTTGTCCAAAAACATTGGTCAAAGCATATACAATTGGGTATTCGTATCATTGGAAGTGCAATGTATGTCATGAGCGCATTAGGCCGGATATAGCATACTCAGTTAGTAGCGGTAGACCTCACGGTAATGGAAGTAGACCATTGGAAGGAAATTATCAGGGTTCTTAGATACCTAAGATATACGCAGAATTATGGATTGCATTATACAATATATCCAGTAGTACTAGAAGGGTATAGTGATGCAAACTGGATATCTGATATGAAGGATACAAAATCTACAAGCGATTATGTTTTTACACTAGTGGAGCAGCTGTATCTTGGAAATCCTCAGCGGCGTGTATTACGGATCCGCAAATGGAATATGAATTTATTGCTTTAGATAAAGTGGGAGAGGAAGAAGAATGGCTTTGTCAATGTTTAGAGGATATTCCAATATGGCCTAAACTTGTGCCAGCAATCTGTATACATTGTGATAGCCAATCTGCAATTGGTAGGGCATAGAATGACATGTATAACGGTAAGTCTAGACATATACGTCATAGACATAATACCGTTAGGCAATTGCTCTCACATGGGATTGTTATATTGATTATATAAAGTTAAAGGATAATCTAGCGGATACGGTTGCAGAAAGGTTTGACAAGAGAAGCGAGTAAATTCTGCAATGTCCAGAGGAATGGGATTAAAACCTATGACAAAGAATCACCTTAATGGCAACCCAACCTAGTTATTTGGAGATCCCAGATCTAGGTTCAAAGGGACAACGAATTATGCGTGATTCAAAGAAACACTAAGGGAGATAATCTCTCCTACCTATTCCTGATAGCTAGTGCTGCACTCGGGATTTATTAAATTAGCTATGTTTTAATGATTCTTATAACTTGGAAAATCCAAGTGGGATATTGTAGAATATTCCTAATGAGTCCATATATGGGTGTGAAATGCAATGAGAATTTATAAAGGCTGAATTCTCTAAAGCACTCATGAAAACCAGGAGTTGTTCAGGGCCAAAATGAACACGATCATGAGAACCAATTTGTGTTAGGAAAGAGACTGTGTGAAGTCTATTCGATCTTATTTATCAAACAGCTGAATAGTTCAAGACATCACATTCACTATTTAGCTGATATGTCCGATGGGCTTTCACCAGGGAAGGTTCAAAGCCAAAAGCTACCTATCTCGATGCACGATCTTTCCAAAGATGTACTCTCTATAGTGTGTCAGCATTATCATTTGCATACTAATAGCCAATTTTCCATTAATTTGGGGGATTGTTGGACCAAAAAAGTTTTTTTTTTTAAGTGTAAAAACTGAGTTGTTGGTTGACTTTGAGCTAAATTAAAGTGGGACCCAATTGTTATTTTGAACAATATTTCATGGGTTCATATTCTACTCAATGAGGAGAATAATGTAGTATATTCATTTGCTCAAATTGAGTAAATGAATGGAAAATAAAACCAGTGACCCTCTTGAAAAAGGTGCTGTTTGGACTCAGTTTGAGTTATTATTAAAGTTTATGAGAAAACGTGTTATTTGGACTTTCATTTTGAGTTGTGTCTTTTCATTTTGAGTAGTGTCTTTAGGATGGTGACTTTCCGGAAAGTCATCAAGAGGTCTATAAATACTCAAGTTCATTGTCATTCTGAAATAAAACAAACGAATTTCAGTTATTTTCATTCAGTAAACAGTGCACTAAGACAGACTTTAGTGTATTATTTTTCGGCATTTAAGGTAGTGCATTCGGAGAGTACACAACATAGTTTGGTTCGCTGGACAGATAGATTGGAGTGCTACTTCTATCTGTGTGAAGATCATTGTATCCTGAGAGGCAGATGCTCGGTATTCCATAAACTGTACCAAGAGTGGGGTGAAATGCGTCTTAAGAATATGGTGTCAAACTGTGCAGTCTACCTAAAGTTCTATCACGATTTCATTTACTGTCGGGTTAGTGTCTGGATTTGCATATGTCGAAGCTGATACGTGTAGCACTTTCATGTCACACTTTATCTTTCCATGTAACAACTTTCTCGTAAGCTGTTTCACATTTACTTGTTACTGTTTTAGTATACTTTCCATGTTTCAAAACAGAAATTTCAACCAGTAATTTTACTATATTTGAATACCCTAGAGTCAACACTCCAACAGTAGAGAATTTCCATTATCTCGAATCTGACAGCATCGAGAGAATATTGTTCCTGAAAAATTTTCAGCAGCCTTCAGCAGTTCCAAAGCTTTATCTTTCTCAGAATCCTGGAGCTCATCTTGTCCCGATAATGCGCAAACAACAATATGAAATAAGCAAGCGGGGTAAGAATTAGGAAACTGCACATTCAAATCATATTCATTAAGTCAATAATTCAGGAAATTCTTATTTCTCACGTGATTGATTAAATCGCGATGCTGCAAAACAAAACTTTGCAGTTTGTAGGGGTTCACTTGAGTTGGCTAATAAGAAAATTGGGAACAAATACTTAAAATTGCAGAGAGTGCTTCAAACCCATGACTTCCCATCTAACCAAGCTCTAATACCATGTTAAACAACCAACTTTTTCGAAAAACTCAAGCTTGAAGAATTTATAGTCAATTTAAATATCATGCTTGAAATAGTATTCTAGTCTCAAAATTTTTGTAGGCATATATAGAAGTGCTTAATCAAGAGAACTAGGCACATTAGGTCTCTTGACTCAATAAAAGGGTCAAAATATTTAAAAGTATTTAATCTTAGTGGTATTTTTTGACTCAATAAAAAAAGTCAAAATATTTAGTTAAAAGTACCATTTTGGTAATTAATAAATATAACTAAACTAAATTTATTGATTATAAAAATTATTTTTATTTTTATTTTTAGCTAAATAAAAAAAATATTTAAATTTTATTTTATTCAATCAAAAAACAAAGACAACTCAAGTTTCATTATATTTAAGCAGAAGTGCCACACACTATAGTGGTGACTATTTTTACTTAATTTAAAATAAAAATTAAAAAAGCTAAATAGTCCTTAATAAGGTAAGTGGTTTTGGTTTACAAGCGCTTTATTTTATAAAGCGTTAAAAAGATAAAGAAAAATCAATATGTAACTATTTCTATTTAGAAATTAATATGTTTTTCTATTCAGCAAAAAGTCAATAATAAGTATTAAAATAAACAAACAAGTTAGATTAAGGATGAAAACAAATTGCTCGGTAAAAAAAAAACAAACACCCTCTAAGGAATTCTATATAATTAAATATAGTGTATGAATGTGGCAGAAATGTTAGGGTATGCAATACAACTGATTATTCCCTCAAACTTAACAACTTCATGATAGATTGAAACTTGTAGTAGAGGGCATGTTTGATGCTTATTCTCTAAATTGTTATTGTTTTTTTTTTTGGATTTTCAAAATAAAAAAAATAGGAAAAAAAAAAGAAGAATTGCTATGTGTTTTGTTATCTTTATTAGGTATTTACATTTTATAATCTTACACAAATCAAACCACGGAAAATTCCATTTCCACCGGATGTTGTCATACGAAAATGGTCGATCAAGTTGCGTAAATCAGATTTTGGAGCAAGTAATTGATATTCCTAAGACGGATAAGGTAGATCAAATTTGAAAGATTGGGTCATATTTGGAGAGATTTCTATGGAAGGAAAGATATTCCATTGATTATGGAATAAAATCGGGATCTTACAAGCTTGACATGTTGAGATATATTAAAAACATGAAGATACGAATATTGACTAAGGATCCTACAGAGGATATTAAATGGGACATGGTTTTGAAGAAGGTACGCGAAGATGTAGAAGAACAAAATGTGTTCTTGGAGGGTTGAATACCTATTGCGGATATTGTCGGAAGCTCTCTCTCAATGTTGGGAAGGTTTTATCCATCATGTTGAATGCTATTTTTGGGCTTGTGGGAGTCTAGATGTTGGGGGGAATTGGGAGATCTCATTCTATGTTTTACTCTGAGAGAATTAGGCGAATAAGGCGTTGGAGAAAGGGAATTCTTGTCTCATGTAAGATCAACTTGTAACCTAATTGAGATATAGTGAAATTCTTTGCATTTGGGCTTAGACGGTAGATGTAGGTTTTTCCGAACTATGTGACCAATCTCTTGTGTCTATGCGTGTATGTTGGTTTATCTTTTTACATCTCCTGCAGTTTTATTTTCATGATTAATCATTGATATATATCTTGTTAGATCTCAATCTTTACAATGGTGCATCTCTTGATGCAACAATTGATAGTGATCTGTCGAAACAAATAGTTTTTTCTCTTTCATCTTTAGTTTTCAAAACAAACAACAACTTTAAAAAACCGTAACCAAACAGCCCAATTTTTTGGCAAAAGTTTGGGAAGGGTAGGGAACAAATAGAACCTGTTGTTCTGGCTGACGCTTTTATCATTTCCCGTTTGCTTGGATGGAGAACGATAGGGGGTGCAACATATGGGACCGATAATTTGGTCAAGCGGGCGGAGGCGGCCCCCGGAACTCCAAGCAAGTGAAACAGAAGAGTTATGTCCAATTGAGAAGGATCTACTCTGCAGCTTAGGGACTGAAACTGAAAGAGAAGAACAACGTAGTCTAATTAAATGGGGTTTAGCAGCTCTTGCAGCATGGAAAAACGAAGGCCAATCACGGATTCCATGGCAGTTAGAAATATTGCTTGTATTCAAATTCAATGGTCTTATATAATAATTATAAAGTATTCCAGCTTCAGAGATTAATGAATCCATCCTTTTAATAGCAAGACGCAAAGCACAGAATTATGTACTGACTTTACAAACTTTCTTCTCGGTAGAAGCAAGGAATCTGTTTCATGACCCCTGATCATGTGTAACATGTCCAGGTTGGTTGACTGACTGCATGCATCTCCATTCTCCCAGCATCTTCTGTAGTTCCTTGGAAGTGGCTGAAATCTATATACAAAATTAAAAACTGTTAAATTATATTATATTATTTGTTAACAAAACAACATATAAATATTTCTACAGCTCGTGACAGCTAAGTTTTATACCCTTTTTTCTCCTTAAATCTCAATGTATCCCTTTAAAAACTATTGAATATTCTTAAGAATTAATTATGTTCTCATTTGATCTAAGTTTTAAAATAATTATTTTATTTCATTATTATTTCTGTCTTTAAGAAAAAAACAATTATCGGACACTCTTCCTTTTTATCATCTTGTAAGTTGCTCTTTGGAGTATATTCTCTTTAGTCTTGTTATTTATTATCAAGGATGAAAGTGTTGGCTTATAAAATATATTACAGGTTGGATTTTATGGATTGTAATGAATAGAAGTGGTCAAACTAAAAAAAAAAATTCTTAAAAAAACCACATCGAAGTTGTTTTAAGGAAGAAATTTATAAGTTCATGATAAATTTACCACATTAAACCATACTATATTCAATATGAAACACATGAATTTAAAAATGAAAATGTAGTCAATAATTTTATCAATTATTAAATTATAACTAAAGTGTTTAGTGGTAAAAAAAAAATATAAATTATAAATAAATCTTAAATATTTTAAAATAAAATGTTTTTCATTATCATAACTTTTTAAAATATTAAGGACATTGTACAAATTATATATATATATATATATATATATATATATATATATATATATATATATATATATATATATATATATATATATATAACCTGCTCTCTCTCTTTAATTATTATGCAATTTATTTATTATTAAATATAAATAATTATAAGTCTTCAATAAATTATAAATATTTTAAAATATAATATATTTATGTACCTATATATCTTTTATAATATTGAGAACATTGTACAAATTAATTAAAATAATATAAAATTATAAATATTTTAAAATAAAATATTATACATGTATTATATTTTTATATTTGATTAAATATACTCAAATAAATTTCTATAATATTTACTTTTAAATATTAAATGATATTAATAAAATTTTAAAAATTCTATAATACATAAATCAACTTTTTTAAACAAAACTAACTTAAAATATTTTTATTACTTTTATATAATTTATCTATAATTTTATTAATATTTTCATGGGTAATAATTTACAATGGAACAAGTGTGTCAATAAAATTATTTTTGTCTACTGTTGTAATTGTAGTTGATAAATAGTTATACATAGATGATGGACAATTTAATTTGCAATGGAAAATTTTAATTTTAGTGGAAATTAAATATAAAAGAGGATGACTACAGTCAATTTTTATAGTGCAAATTTCTTTTAATTAATTAATTAATAGTAAGGAGTTAAGAATTTAATTCATTAATATTACCTAATAGGAAGTGCAATGAGAAAACTTCTTTGGATTGACTAAAAAGAGGAGAAAAATAAGCAAAATTGTTTCCCTTTTGCAAGGGGCGTTTGCACCAAGCAGACTTATTAATAATAATATCATGTTACCTCATGAAATCATGTAATATTTTAAGAAGAAAAAGGGGAAGATGGGTTACATGGCTATTAAACTCAATTTGGAGAAAACTTATGATATATTAGAATGAGATTTTATCAGGTAATTCTTTCAAAATTATGTTTTCATTTCAAATGGATTGGATGTGTCATGGAATGTATTTCCAGAGTCTCTTACTCCTTGCTAATAAATGGTGATTCGCAAGGAAAATTCAGTCGTCAAGAGGTATAAGGCAAGGAGATTCGATGTCTTCGTATATTTTCATTATGTGTGTTGAGTTTCTAGGTAGAGTACTGGTAAAACAATCAAAGAACCCTAAAAAACACCTAGGTATACAAACTCATCGACATGGCCCTAGAGTTCTATTTTTTATGTTTGCATTTATTGTATCATTTTTGCCAAAGCTTCTCAAAGAGCTTGCTCTAACAACAACAAAATTTTACATAACTTTTATGCTATGTCACAGACAACTTGTTGAATTTCCATAAGTCTTCAATTCAATTTTTTCAAATAATATTCAAGGGGCTATGAAGGGAGCTAGGGAGCTCTAAGCATAACTATTTCCAATGGTATTAGCAAGTATCTTGGATATCCAATAACACAAAGTAGAGTTAAAAGAAGCACTTTTTCTAAAGTGATTCTTAAGTCCCAAAAAAAGTTAGCTTCTTGGAAAGCCCGTTTCCTTTCAAGAGTTGGCAAAATAACTTTTATAAAGGCTGACTTGGCGAGTTCCACTCTTCATGTGATGAATTGTTTTAAACACAAAAGACGAGGAATTAGATAGAATTAATAGAAATTTCTTATGGCTTCCAAATATAAGGGTTAATGAAACCAAAGTATTTCCTTATGTCCTTTGGAATGATGTTTGTAGACTCAAGTTTGAAGGAGGCATAGGAATTAGGAAAAATAATGATGTTAATAAGACTTCAATAACGAAATTAAGTTGGAGAATTATCACAGCTAAAGATAGCATTTGGGCGAGGATCATGCATGATAAATATGTTAATGACAACTGCTTTTTCAGAATTCCAAAAAAAGAATGGAGATTCAATTGTGTGGGAAGAAATTATTAATTAGAGGAAGTATATTGGGGCTAACCTAAAATGGTGTATAGGAGATGACATAAAAGTTTGTTTTTAGATAGATTATTGGGTATATATATGATGCCTCCTTGTGTCTTTCGTGGAAGAAAATAGTTTACAATATATTGATTTGGATGCTAAAGTGTATGATTTTATAAACCATGAAACTAAGGAATGAAATATTCATTCAATTTCATCTTTCCTCCCTCTAAACGTGCTTGTAGTAAGGCCTTTAAAAAACAATCCACATTCTTTGGAGTCCTATGAATGATAGAATATTGTGGGGTTTTTTCCAAGATGGAGAATTTTCTCTTAGGTCAACAACTTGAGCAATGAGAAAGCCTTCTATACATCACATATAGAAAATTTTAAATTGGATATGTCTAAAATGTTCATTTATTAATCAAAGCAAATTTGGCTCCTTGAGGTCCATATGTCTCACATCTAAAAGGTTTAAAAAGACAGTTCAATTAATCCAACCTTGATAAACGAAGTGAACCTTCTTTCATGGTACCTTCATTTTGGGATGTTTTGCAAAAATATTAAAATTCTTTTTGAAAAAGTGTGGTTTGAAAACTAATTCCAAGTATAATGTAGGTTTTTTACATAAGCTTGACAAGTGGGATAAAGCTTCCAGGTGGGTTTGATAGTAAAAAAAAGTAAGAAAAAAGTATTTAAAAGGTGTCTCTTCAGAAACACTTTCGGGTTTTTAATTTTAAGTTTTCTTCAAAAGACATTTTTAGTGTAGCGTTTCAACAATTTAAGTGATCATTCAAGAGACACTTTAAGTTTTTTGAGTTTTTTAGAAGATTAATATACTTCAAAGACACTACAATATAAAATCAAAACTTTTAAAATCATGTAGGCATTTCTTCAAAAAACACTTTTCAGTATAACATTTTAACAATTTAGAAAGTGTCTCTTCAAGAGACACTTTCAATTTTCCAAATTTTTAGAAAGTGTTTCTTCAAGGGACTTTCAGTGTAAATTCGAAATTTTCAAAATTAATTAGGTGTATCCTAAAGAGACACTTTCAGCTAACATTCAAAATTTTTAAAATGAGAGAAAATGTATTTTCAATGTAGAAAGTGTCTCTTGAAGAGACACTTCTAGAAAGTGTTGCAGAAGTGAAACATTATGAAGTTCACAGGCAGTGGTGGCCCATGCTGCGGTATTTAGCCATAGACGACGATCGGGACATGGTGTTCTATTTCTTCGCCTTCGAGGAGATGAGAGTGGAACCAAGCATAATGCAATAGTCAGTGACGGATCGACGAGTATCCAGGCATGAAGCTTAGTCCACATCAGAGAAAGCCTCAAGTTGGAGAGAGTTTGTGGAGAGATAAAAGAGGCCTTTGGAGGGAGATCCTTTGAGGTGTTTTAATAGATTAGTGCGGCATAATGGGGTTGATTAGGAGGCTCCAGATTAGTGTTTCTTTGCCCGCTAAATGTAATGTCAGGCCTAGTGAAGTGGAGATGAAGTGAGGGCGTCCATCAGGTGGCGGTAAGTAATGGACAAAGGAGTGACTTGTAGCACCTAGGAGTGGTGTTGCTTAGTACTGGGGCTGTATCAGAGGTCGAGAATGTATTTGCGTTGGTGCAAGTAAGTCCCATGAAGATGGCCAGAAATCTCAATGTCGAGGAAAAAAGGGGCATAGCCCAGGTCCTTAATAGTGATGTGGGTGAAGAAGGCTTTTGGCTTGCAAATATCATACTCATGAGACCTGAGGATCACATCGTCTACATATACAAGGAGAGCCAGAAAAGAGCCAAGAGACCTCTTAATGAATAAACAGGGATAAAAAGAAGATGGTTGAAAACCAAAGTGTTGGAGCTTGGAGGAAAGTTCCATGTTCCATTAGCATGAGTCTTCTTTGAGGCCGCGAGGACCGCCCGAAGACGGACATCACACAGTTGCAGTAGAATATTCCTGCGGTCGAGTGCGAGACCTAGAAAATAAGTTGAGGGGGTGGGGTGTGCGGGCGGGCATGAAACGCAAAACATTGGATTGTGTTTGATTTTTTAAAAAGTGTAAGGAAAGAAAAAAATGCTAAAAATTTATTTTTTGTATTTGGTTGTCTGACAAAAAATTTAAGTGCCAATAAGGTCTTACTTAATGGTTAAAGGGTTAGCTGGGGTATAGGAAAGGACCAGGTTTGAGTCCCCGTGATAACAGAATACTACAATGTTGTAATGCCAATTGAATAGATGTAAAAAGAAAAAGGTTGTGTTTGGTTCTCGGAAAATATTAAGGAAAGAAAAAAGCTAAGGAAAATAATTTTCTTATATTTAATTGTATTATATTTTTTTAATAAAATTACTTAGAAATTTAAATATTTTAAGATTATTTAATCTTTTACTCAGTGATGAGTTTTTAAACAAATAAAATTGATTTGAGATAGAAATAAAATATTTTATGAAATTTAATTCTTTTATTTTCCTCCGTTTCCTCTTTTATTTTCCTTACTTTATTTTCTTTCCTTTGATTTTCCTAAAGTACAGAACTTAATTGGAGAAAATCAAATATAAATAAAATTACTTTAAAACTTACAAATTCGGAACTAGAAATGACCGTTGGGGGGCATTTTAACTTAATGATTTGAGGGGGGCATATTGTCCTTCCCCGGTTAGATCCCCTTAAAACAAAGAAAAAAAAATTGAAAAAATAATCTAAGCCTTACCTGTGTCCACCCTTGCCTCTAATGGCAGCATGTATACTTCCTCGTCTAAAAAACCATACAAGAATGCATTATTATTGTCGAGCTAGTGAACTGGCCAAGCATAAGTTGAGTCAATGGCCAATAGTGCAAACGAATAGTGATAGGTTTGGCTACAAGGGCGAAGATGTCAAAGTAGTCAACCCCTTCGGCCCAGTTGTAGCCTTTTACCACAAGGCGTGCTTTGTAGCGGTCCACAGAATTAGAGTATTTTAGTGTTTCCTTTTATTGGGTTTATGCTTTTACTACTTTGTTCTTTTAGGTATATATATGTATACCTCAACCCTCTCAATAATAATTAAGTCTCTTTCATAATAACCCTAGCCACCACCGCCACCGCCACCCATCATGCTTCGCTGATAACATGTTCTTGGGCTCAATGGTCGACGAATCCTCTTCCACCATTGCAGTCGTGCCTCCTCGTCATCCGACAATCTTGAATGGGGCTGATCAGTCTCAGAATTTTATTTTTCTCAATGTCAATGCTCAAGCACCACTAAAACTCACAACCACAAATTATCCCGCGTGGCGGCTCCAATTCACGTATCTCCTATTCGAGTATGACTTACTTGGCTTCGTCGACGAGTCAAAGTCGTGTCCTCTAGCAATGATAACACTGCCCGATGTCGCATCCCCCTCCCCCAATTTGGAACATATTCTTTGGCTCAAGCAAGACCAAATGCTTCTCAATGCAATTGTTGGGTCCGTATCTACCACCTTAATGCAGTTTATCTCTACCTCCGCCACATCTCATGTGGCTTGGACTACTCTTGAAAAGACATATGCCTCTCCTTCGCACGACCGGATCATGACCCATCACCAGAATCTTGCCCGTCCTCAGTAAGGTAATCGGACTATTACCGACTATATGCAAGATGTCAAACGCAATATTGACTCTCTTGCCCTTATGAATGTCTCCCTTTACTTTCATGAGCTCTCAATTCGTGTTTTGAATGGACTTGGCCCAGCCCACTCAAACATAACCCATACCCTACAAGCTCGGGATACTACACTTACTTTCAAGGAATTGTTTGAGCACCTACTTAGTTACGAGGCCCAACTGATTAATACCCAAAAAGTGCTATTTTGAGTCCTATTTAAGATAGGTTTTGAGTTCTTTTTGCATACTAATCATATGAATTAAGCCAATAGACATGTACAGGTCCGTTTAGTACTACTGATTTAGTTTCGAGGTTGTTTTTGGTAGTTTTGTAGGTTTTGGGAACCTCGATATCATTTTCAAACGGCCGTATTGAATCTTTGATTTATGCAAGGTTCGTATGGTCTCGCGATTTCATCAAGTCGAGATGAAGAAATGTCAAGTGGAATTGAAGAAATGGAGGCTAAACTGATGCAGGAGCAAATACAGGAGTGTAGGATTTTCGCTATGGCATAGCAAAAATTTCGCAAGGATTGTGAAAATTTCGCAACCATAGCAAAAATTTCGCAATCTGGCATTTCTCTATGTCTATTTTCGTATGATGGCGAAAATTTGCTATGATAGCGAGGATTACGTGCATAGCGAAAATTCAAATTTTAAGCTATGCCTGGTCCCTTTCTATGATAAGAAATTTTGCTATCATAAGCGAAATTTATTTATGATAGCAAAATTCTATGCATAAGCGAAGTGGATTGCCTTCGATTTTGATCCCAAACGACCCGTTTTGTATAAATTCCCATTTGTCCCCCAATGTAATCATATATTTTTGGTATTTTTTGGTATTTCCCATCTCTTAGCTATATAAGCCACCTTATAACTTTTTATAACCTAACTTTTCATTCCTTTGTGAATCCTGTGACTTTTCATTTAGGTTACAGTTTCTTCTCTTCTCTCTCTTCTCTCTCTTCTTTCGTTTTCTTGGCTTCCGAACACCCCTTTGAGGATGACGACTCAAGGGATGTTTAGCCTAAGCCTGAAGTATGAAGGAGGGTTGCTAGGTTGGTTAATGGGGTCAGCGGGTGTTCCTCTGTTTTAAATGGAAGCAGTCTTGCATTTATGTGTTCAAACTTTCGGATAGGGTTTAATGCTATTTAATGTTTTTCTTACGAGGTCAATACTTGTCATGCTTTAGGGTTGAGTGTATTCTTAATGGTGATACAACGACATTCTTTAGATGTCATTTATGAGCCATTGAAATTAGGTTAAAAGCTATGTTTCCTCTTCTTTGGAACATTGAATGCTCGATAAATGCTTAAGTTCAAGTAAGGAATGTTTTAGGGTTGGTTTTTAAAGTCAAACAAAATCCAGGTTTTGGCAATGACTATATGTCATTAACCTAATGCGAGAAATGCTTAGGGGACACCACGATAACCTCATTTGCAGCTAGTGACGAGCCTTCAAGGTCTCTGTCTCAAACCTCATTTTAAGCTGTTTCAGTTAGCCTAGTGACAACAAAACACACACTTTTTAATGCAATTAAAAAAATCCAAATGAAAGCCTCACCATTTTGAACCATGATACGAATCATTTGTGGGATGAAAACCCATCCCCGTGTTCGACCCTAGACCGCTATACTGCAGTAGCTTGACTACGGCAGTAGGAGGAAAATTAGGATATAAATTTTGTTGATTCCGGATCACCCTACTGTGGCACGAATCACTAACTACAAATTTTGGTTCCTTCTGCATCTCCCGCCTCTACTCCGGCCTATGCCTTAGTTACTTCGACTAGCCTTTCATCCCATCTTTAGTCAAACAACCATGGAGGATGGAACCATAGCCAGTCTCAACAGTCATGGACTCCACTTACCACCAACTCGGGCAATACTGACCAACTCCTCGTCTATTGTCTCCAAGACATCCAACTCCGCCGCTACAACTCAGGCAAATTTGCTATCTTGGGCATTGTCAAATTTGCGGTATAACCAGGCACTCTGCTCGGTAGTGCATTCATCTATCCACCTCGACATTTGCTTCTCTTCCCCCTACCCCTGCCCGAGCTCCATGCCTGACCTTCATTGCACTCTATGCCCACACTACAATCCATTACCATACTTATGGTAATTCTCCAGATTGGGTCATTGATTCAAGCGCCTCTCACCATGTGACTGTGGATCATTCTACCCTGGCCCTTCATGAGCCTTACATCGCCTTTAACAGTGTTATTATTGGTGATGGTATAAGTTTATATATTACTAACATTGGCTCTTTCACCCCTCTCTCTCTACCTACCCGATTATTTTTTACCAATGTCTTACATGTGCCTTCCATGTCTAAGAACCTTATTTCAGTCTCTGCCCTTTGTGTCGATAACCCTGTTAATGTCCTATTTTTTTACTCTTTCTTTTAGGTATAGGATCGTCACTTGGGGGTCACTTTGGTTTGTGGGCAACGTAGAGACGATGTCTATTGTTATCTGACGTTGATTCCCCTTCGGTCTTCCACCTTAGTTATGTCTTCTTTAGCTCGGTCTTCGTTTCATCTCTAGCGTAAGCATAGTTGTCTCGATGTCCGTCTTTACATATTTTTCACAAATTTCTAAGTGTTCTGCATATTTCCTTTCCCAATGACCATTTATGTTCCTTTTCTTGTACCTCCCGTAATATTAATAAAAGCCACAAGTTACCTTTTACTAAATCAAGCATTATCACTTCCTTTCCTCTTGATGTCATTTTCTCTGATGTTTGGACCTAACTTTGTTTCAATTTTTTTTAACTACTATGTCATTTTTGTTGACCATTGCACTAAGTATATTTGGCTTTACCCGTTATGTCGAAAATCGGATGTTCATTCAACCTTTGTCACTTTCAAGCAACTTGTTGAAAATTATTTTACCACCACTATTAAAACACTTTATGATATTAGGGCGGTGCAGCCCTTCGAATTACTTTCGCGGCCCATGGTATATCACGACTACACCTCCCCATACACCTGAACATAATGGGTATTCTGAACGCCGACATCGACATATTGTCGAAACGGGTCTCACTCTCCTCTATCAGCATCCATCCCTCTCACATTCTGGTTATATGCCTTTGATAAGGTTGTCTATTTAATAAATAAAATGCCTAAGGTTGATATTTCCTTTGGTTCCTCTTTTGAAAAGTTGTTCCACAAAGCTCTTGACCCATCCAAACTCTTTGTCTTCGATTGTTTATGCTTTCCTTGGTTGTGTCCCTATTCTTCCCACAAACTTGATCCCAAATCCAATCCTTGTGTCTTTCTCTGTTACTCCCTCACTCATAGTGCCTTTCTTTGTTTTGACCCTATCCTCAAGAAAACCTTTGTCCCATCATGTCAAGTTTGTGGAAAATGTTTTCCCCGTTTGCGTCTCCCCCGACCTCCACCACACCGATGATATACATAGACTGTACACTCCCCGCTTCATCATTCACCTCGGGCGACTATCTAACACCACTGACCTCATCACCCCACCTATCCTCCCGCCTAACTCTGCATCTCACCCACCTGATCTGTCGATCTCTTCTCACCCAATGCCGACCTTACCTTATATATCGAGCTTATTCCCATCACCCCACCCATCCTCCTTCCAAACTACATCTTACCCAGCCGATCTACTGAGCCCATCTCACCCCATTCGTACCATCTACCTCACTCGATATACAATCCTCACTTTATCATCTCATTATCACTCTCATTTGAACTTCATCTTACCCACCCCAGTCTGAAACTATCTCACCCACCCGATCTGTGAATCATCCCGTCCACTCTACCCATCCTTCCACTAACCTGCATCGAAGCCCCGCCTTACCATTCTACGATATGTTTTACTAGCTTATAGGGTCAGGCCTTCCCGCCCCCCTTTCGTCCTCATCCGATCCACTTACCCATTCCCTCTCCCCTACTAAACCATCATCCCATACAAACCAGCTCCCAAATGTCATCCTCAGACCTACTCGGAAATATGGCCTCACCACCCATCATTCTGACTATCTTTGAACCCTACTATTACCCAGACTCTCTAAGATCCAGTAGGTTCGGGGCGATGCAAAAGAATATGATGCTCTCGACCGGAGCGGTGCCCAGGCTCTGGTTCCCTCGAGGCGGGTAGAATATAGTGGGCCCGACAAATGGGTGTTTAGTGTCAGTGAAATCTAAGCGACTCTATTGCATTATAAAGATCGCCTTGTTGCTAAAGGCTTTCTGATAGCCGGGCATTGACTTCACGGACTTTCAATCGAAGTGATAAATCCATATCGATCATTATTGTGCCCAGTATTGCCCCTCGTCGCAAGTGGGGGCTTCTCGACTTGGCGTGAAGAATGCCCTTTCTCAATGGGCATCTCACGGATAAGTCTATCTGATGGCTCCATGGGGGCATACTGCATAGTTTATCCGCATTAGGTTTTTCGGTTACACAAGGATTTTTAAGGTCTAAAACAAGCTCCACGAGCTTAGTACCAGAGGCTCAAAATTACCCTTCTTTCTCTCTCACGAGCTTCCATCATCCAGTGCTAACTTGTCCCTTTGTTTTACTAATGCGACCATTACTCTTTATTTCTGTTTATGTTGATGATTTGATTATTATAGTTATTGACCTCATATGGAAGCACTATTTATTCGGCAACTTGACTCTAAGTTCTCCACCGAGAGTCTTAGGATATCTTTCTTGATGGAGTTGAGGTTTTGTACTCAGGTCTTCCTCTATACAAAAAAGTATATTTATTGATCTTTTGAGCCAAACGCACAACATGTTAGGCTCCAAACTTGTCTTTACACCTCTTGCCATAGGTACTTCACTGACTTCTAATAATGGTATCGCACTAGTCAATGCCACTATGTACTGTTCGGTGGTTGGTGGCCTCCAACATCTTCGGATGAATCGGTTTGATATTTCCTTTGTCGTGATTAAACTCTCCTAATTTATGCATGCACCGTTCGAACACCATTGGAGAGCGGTCAAACGTCTGCTTCGTTATCTTAATGGCACGAGATCCCTTGTGTGACACCCCAAATCCAGGGGTCTCATTAACAACCAGTCAACCCGCGAAATTCCTATGGATTTCGGGTGATCTGATACCACATTCTTGTGTCATGTTTATCGAGATCCATATTTTCATAAAAAAAAATTAGGCAGAGTCTCCTTTGTTCAAAGAGCTTTACCCAACATACAACCTGCATAACCATAACCCATCCAGGGTCTTAACATAAGTAGTAATGATCATACAGGGTCCATCTGTCCATATTCCCAATATACAACTATATCACTACTACTCGTGGACACCGAGTTACTCGACACCACCTCAATACATCCCTTTACCGGGATCCATTCATTCACATTTAAATCTAAAATATGAAAGTAAAACACTTAATTACAACTCGTAAGAGTTTGATCATAGCTTTCTTACCATAATTACATACCCGACTATTTATACAATAGTCCCAAAAAAATTTAATTATAATTCTTTTATACAAAATAATTTTTACTAAAGTAATATCAAGGCCACACATTGACCTCCTTCATAATCCTGACCTCGTCGGAGCCCAGTCTCATTAATGCATTTGTACTGAAAGGGTCCCGATCTGGGGGTGAGCAATGAGCGCGTAGAAAAAATTTCCAACAAGGGCTCTCACTTTAATGCACATTCAATGGAATACATAACACCTCAAATCATATTCCACATAAATAATGCAATCCTATATGGAATGTTCTATGTCATTCATAAAATGAGACTCCTCATGCCCACAACCCAAGTCTCGACCGACTCCCTCACACCTGCAATGCCAAGCTTGAAAAACCAATCATTGTTGTTTCACCCAATGACTTAAACCATTAGAAAACCCTCAAATTTTAATTTATCAAATCCCGTGTGTTTATTTGGGTTGCGAATTTCCGGGGTCTCACTACAGGTTTCGCAACGCCCTCCTAATACTTTCGCGAACTTTCATCATTGGATCCATATGTCTGACCAAGAGTAAAATTTAGGTCTTTCGCCCTGGGGGGTATCTACCCCATCTTGCTTCACCCAAACACGAAATTTATTATTATTATTGTTTTATACAACCACGAGTCTCGATTTTGGACGTTGTCCCATTTCCGAGCTTACCACACATTCATCAAGAATGGTGAATAACAGTACCAAGCACCCACACCCGACTCGACGTGATGTGACCGTGCATATGGAATGCAATCATGCCATTTCATGCGTTGTCATGCTACATGCATAATAAGAGCTACATGAAACATTTATAAATTTCAAATAATTATATTTCCTACATATAATTTCCATTCATCACCATTTCCATGTTAATACATCCCGCGAGCACATATTAACATGAATTTTACGTACAACAGCATATTATTTATTTTCCCAACAATAACATACAAAAGCCCCAAATCTTGGACCCATATACAATAGGGCACCTCTTGGTCCCTTCACGATTCGTCACCTAATTACTGTGATACCAAAACACACCACAAAACTCGAAGGCATTAGCCCCGGGATCAAAACCAAACCTCAACAAAGTCCAGGACTACCTGAAAATAGTCCCAAAAATCCTGTCCGAACTGTCCGAAAATAGTCCTGAAAATTCAGCTCGAACTGTCCAAAAATAGTTCCGAAATTCAACCCGGATTGTCCAAAAATAATCTCAAATTTTTTTAAAAGTTCCTACTCTCAATCCAAAAAATTTGGGATTGAAATTTAAGGCCTCTCACAGCCTCTAAGAAAACCCTAAGCTATTAAATGGTCTTTAGACTATAAATAAACCAAGTAGGAAAATTATCTACCTTGTGGAGTTTGACAAAACTCCAAAATTTTGGCTCTGCAGCGTAGCTCGATGCGTGGATCGGCACACACCTTTTCTCCAACGAAAACCTATGGCCTGATTTCCGTAGATCTTAAAGAGAAGCGAAAGAAAAAAAAAAATCTCTCTCTCTCCTCTCGCTCTAACTCTCTATCGAAAAAGGCCTCATGTTTGTTTTTTTCTTTTCCTTTTATTTTACTTTTTTATTTTTTTATTTTTTTATTTTTTTTAACCATGTGTCCATCTCTCATTCGGATCCGTTTCTTCCTCGAAACAATTTATTTATTTTCAATTCATTTTTTTATGAACTTGGCTGAGTCATTTTGACTTCCGAGATTTTCGCAAAATGCTCGTCCTTAGAATCACGCGACTTATCACTCGAAGCTTATGCAAAATTCTGATTGTGTCTCAGAAATTCGACAAAATTTTTCTGGGTCACTAGATTTCTCGAGATGAATTTAACGGCGCAGTTCGTTTCGTCATCCGAGATCTACAAAATTTTCTAGGCTTCCCTGAACCATTATAGAAATTTATTATTATTATTATTATTATCATCATTTTTCCATTTTTGAAAATTTCTAATTATCCCGGGTTTTACATTCTTCCCCCCTTAAAAGAATTTCATCCTCGAAATTCAGACATACTAGCACACACAAACACATGCATATGCAATAGTTATTCTAGTTCCAATGATAGACTTTCAATATTAAACAAATGCCTTCGTCGAATAGGAAAGAGTGGGTGGTCCGCGTGTGTCTCGCGTTCCCCACATTGTCTCCTCTACTCCTTGGTATTGCCCACGGCAGCACACATAACCGCATGGTCTTTACGTCGCAAAACTCGATCCGACTATCAAGATACGCCTTGGTCCGCTCTCGAAGGTCCCATTTGTATCAACAATAATCCCTCAGCTCCTCACGTAATTTCCGGATCTGGAGTATACTTTTTAAGCATGAGACGTGGAACACCTCATGGACACCTGATAAACTTGGTGGTAGCGCCAATCGATATGCAATAGTGTTGACCCTCTCGAGTACCTCAAAGGGCCCAATATATAACTAAGCTAGCTTCCGCGCTTCGAATCGTACTCCTTTCTTAGGCATCACGCTTAGTAGACATGAACAACCACCTCAAACTTTAGAGGTCAACGCCGTCGTCATGTCGTGGCTCTTCTCGACTACGAGCCATAAGAAAGTAACACGTATCAAACCCACCTTCTTGAGGTGTCTAATAAGATACGGACCCCTAGTGATGGACTCTCTCCCACCTTTGTCCGACAAATCGAGATCGTATGGCCTCCATTATAAAGCCTCATAAGATTGCCATCTGTATACTTACTTTGATAACTATAGTTATGGCGGAATTCCACTAAAGTAGAGATCCTCCTAGTTACCCTTAAGATCAAAGACGAATGCTTGCAGAATGTCCTCTAAAACTTGTATGGTCCTCTCTGACCGACCATCAATCTATGGATAAAAAAAATGGTGCTCATCCTTCACTTTGCATCCCGTGGCCTTAAAAACTCTTAAAAGTGTTTGTGTCTGGGATCCACATCTAATACTATGGACACTGGTACTCCATGTACCCGGATAATCTCACGAATATATAACTTCTGAAAGTCCTCCGATTGTGAGTCATCATGATGATGGTAGAAAATATGCGGCAGGCACAATCACTTTATAACCCATCGCTGCGTCATCTTGCTCTGTACTGTGGCAAGTAGGTCTAAAATCCATCGCGATATGCTCGAAACTTCCATTTAGCTACACTTCAATGGGCAGGTAGCCCTGCGGCACAATGCTTAGCCTTTGCACGACACGTGAGAACTGGCCTTCGAGCAAAATCCCAAATATGTTGTAACCGCTCAGGTAATACTAGTGACGAAGATCATGGTACATCTTCATGCCACCTGGATGCACAGTAAATCGAGAGCAGTGAAACTCCTAGAAGATCTCCCCTTTCATATTGGTCAGCTTAGGAACCACGACCCATCCCCTATACCGAAGACTGTCATTTGTGTGGATGGCCCAACCTTCGTCACCCGTACCTAACTGTACCTGATCCCTGATGGACGATATCTCTACGTTCTGCACCTAGGACTCAATCACTCTGCTCAGTAGGGATGGCGTAGCCACCAAACTCCCTAATGCTCCCTGAGCCTGATCACTGTAATGTAGTCTATATTGTCCCACGGTCTCGAACATCTACCACTCTTGAAGCTACACCTTGATACTCCGTGACTTTTGGTAATTGCATCAGCCATACATTTGCCTTACTAAGATGGTAATGCAAAGTGAAGTCATAATCCTCTTGATACTCCATCCATCTTCTTTGCCTCATACGTTATGTGAAAATATACTTCATACTTTTTGGTCTGAAAAACACTTAGAACTGCTCACCATACAAATAGTGGCACCAAATCTTTAAGGCAAAGACAATGGTTGCCAACTCCAGATCATGTGTAGGGTAATACTGCTCATGATTCTTTAGATGTTTGGAACCATGAGCTCTGACCATCCTGGCTTGCATCAAGACATCGGTCGGAGTCCCTAGAGGCATCCGTGCATCGATTATTGCCTCTGTCCTTATTTTGGAACTATCATAATAGGAGTTGAAGTAAGCACTAAACTTTCAGCTCTTGGAATGCCTTCTCCATAGGTCATCTACTTTCGAATTTTGACCTCTTTCCTAGTAAATAGAACCGGAGCGCTCCAAGGTGAAGTGCTCTGTCTAATAAAACTCTTGTCTAATAGCTCCTTTATCTGGACCTTGAGTTCTTGTAACTCAACTGGTGCCTTTCTATGAGGAGTCATAGAAATAGGCGGCGTACCAGGGTGGAACTCAATACAGAAGTCTACATCCCTGTGTAGAGGTAATCCCGGTAGCTTATCCGGAAAAACATCCTCATACTCGTAAACCACCCGACGTAGACTCAAATCCCGTCTCCTCTCATCCTCTAGGGTAAGGCTTGCTAGTTAACCCATAAACTGTCCACTCCATCTGAAGTCATGCACGGTCTAGGGTAAAGCATCATGCTTCTCCCTTTGAAAACGTAACATAATAACATCCACATTATTGTGGCGGTATCCTACCTCGATCCCGCAATCAAAAGCGACTCTATGGTAGATCAACCGGAGTCTATCTAAGGATGACCTCAAACTCAGATATGTCCATGACCCTCAGGTCGCGGTGAGTAAGTCACTAAGATCTCTGACTCACAATCCCGACATATCTAATCGACACTCATCCTAGTTCCTAAGGGAGAATTCACATACAACGGCTTTTCCAAGGTTTCAACCTCTAAGCCCAAACATTTCTCACATTATGCAGTAATAAACATGAATATGATGCATCCAAATTTAAACAACACTCTTGTTAGAGCATAAATGTACCTTGCATATCAGTTGATCTATGACTCGATCTCTGTACCCTGATGTAGAAATGCCCTGGGCCCTGAAATCTGGGCACGGAAGTCTTGGCCTCGACCCCGACCCATGCCCTGGCCTATGTGGCCCATCTACGAAATAGTAGGTGCTTATGCAGCACCATAGGGTGATATCGGTTCCACGGCCCATCTTTGGGGTAAGGAGGAACAAAGCTGCGTCCTTGCGTGTCCCATGACGGCCCCGGGGTGTGGTGTCCCTTCAGAGATCCTTGCTTACGAGCAATCCCTCTTCATATGTCGGTGATGTAGTGAAAACATGTCATCGGTCTGGCTGGCCGAGAACACGATATGGCCTTAGCTCGATGGCCGCGGCTCAAATCCCACACAAATCCTCGAGTAGAAGTCTTTACTTCTTTCGGCCCAGAAGGATTGATCCTTCTTCGTCATCTTCTTTACCGTATCTCGGATGCTTTGTGCATCTTCTACTTCTCTTTCAATGGCGAGGTTGTCACGACCATTGGGTCCATATCACGCCATGTGTTGGAGGATGATGTGCACGAAACCTTTGAAGGTTACTCGTCCCTCACATTACATCGTTGCCTTTAGTCACATGCCGGTGGAAGTAGCGACCACGGCGCTCGCTGCACAATGATGGGCGCAATGCCGTATCCTTTCTGACTAGTCGGAAACAATGACCCGCCACCATCAGGTCTTCTCCTCCCTTGAGGTCCGGAGGATCATATGCCTCGAACCTCTGAAGGTTACTTAACCCCCCTTAGTTCCTAATTGCACCGGCGTATTACGATGGTGGTATGACCACACTTTGCATAAGGGTGGCAGGTTGCGGGAACACTTGACCTTTATGAAGGTTTGTTAGTCTAAAGCTGATGGTCATGGGTTATTACTCCACCCACCACCCCGGTGTCCTCTTCCTCTGCTAGCCATCTACACATGTCAGATAGCAATAGAGTTCTCAATTTCTATCTCTGTCTAACTAGTGATTGCACATACTGACCAGCAATAGACTTTAACATCGCAGAACTACAAAGTTCGTCCCTTTTCCTTAGTAGTGCATAATGCAAAACACTAATACACATCAGTTCCCGAACTATCATGTTCATTTTGTTATTAGAACCCCTAAGGCTATGTTTTCTAACCCTAGTGTTCCATATCTGATCACGAAGTAATATATTATTCTACAAATCCACAGCACGTATCCTGCAACGTAAGCCTGGCTTATGCATTTGCAATGATGCATGATACATGCAATTATTCGTATACCTAAATTTTGTTACTAAGTTGTGCTTATTTTAGGAATTACTTGTGGATACCCACATTTAAGCTCTTTTTGAAGTAATCGTTTACCTGCTCGTCTGTTTGTGACACCCCCGAATCTAAGGGTCCGAGTTGACAACGTAAACTGCGGAATTCTGTGTATTTAAATTCGTCCGGAGTACCCGCGTGTCCCATTTATCAGGATCCATATTTTCACAAAAAATTGGGCATAGTCTCCTTTGTTCGGAGAGCTACCCTTGACACTCTGACTGCGCCAACCATAGCAATCGGGGTCTGGCTTGAGTAAGTAATGACCACACAAGGTCCATCAGTCCATATTCCCAATATACAACTATATAACAACTACCCGTGGACACAAAGTTACTCGGCACCACCTCAATACATCCCTTTACCGGGATCCATTCATTCACATTTAAATCTAAAATATGAAAGTAAAACACTTATTTAACTGTAAGAGTCAGATCCACGACCACTTTTACCATAATTACTTGAAACTAGTTATACAATAGTCCCAAAAGAATTTAATTACAATTCTTTTATACAAAATACTTTTACTAAAAAGTAATATTAAGGCCACACATTGTACCTTCATAATCATGACCTCGATCGAACTGTCGTCTCCCTATACCTCCACATACGAAAGGGGTCCGACGGGGTGAGCAATCTTAGAGTAAGAAAATTTTCCTCTGAGGCTACTCCGCCTAAATGCATTGATGGCATACATAAAACATCAAATCATATTCATATAAATAATACGTCTTGTATGGAATGTTAGTATCATGCATGAGATGAGACTCGCCATTACATGACCCAGTCGAGCCCGGCTCCCTACTTTTGTGCAAGTGTGAAAAACCAGTCATTGGTGTTTCACCCAATGACTTAAACCATTAGAAAACCCTCCAATTTTAATTTATCAAATCCCGTGTGTTTATTTGGGTTGCGAGTTTCTAGGGTCTCCCCGCAGGCTTCACAACGCCTTCCAACACTTTCGCGAACTTTCATTACTGGATCCATATGTCTGACCAAGAATAAAATTTGGGTCTTTCACCCTAGGGGGGTATCTACCCCATCTTGCTTCACCCAAACACACTAAATTTATTATTATTATTGTTTTATACAGCGAGTGAGTCCTCGATTTTGGAGTTGTCCCATTTAGAGCTCACCACGTTCACGAAATGGTGAATAACGATTACCGATACACCTTACGCTGGCTACGATGCGATGTGTGGGTGCATATGAAATGCAATCATGCCATTTCATGCGTTGTCATGCTACATGCACAATAAGAGCTACATGAAACATTTATAAATTCCGGATAATTATATTTCTTACATATAATTTCCATTCATCACCATTTCCATGTTAATACATCATGAAACACATATTAACATGAATTTTACGCTCTGATAACATATTATTTATTTGCCAATGTAACATATACAATGGCCTAAATCTCGGACCATATACAGGGGCACCTGCGGTCGGAGTCACGGTTAAATCATAGAATTCTTGTGATAAACACACCACAAAGAAAAGCAGAAGACATCAGTCCATGATCAAAACCAATTTCAACCTGATCCCGGGAATGCTAAGAAAAATAGTCCCAAAAATCCTATCCGGACTTTTCGAAAATAGTCCTAAAAATTAAGCCCGGACTGTTCGAAAATAGTCCTGAAATTCAGCCTAGACTATCCGAAAACAATCTCAAAAATTTCTAAAAAATCCTACACTCAGTTCAAAAAATTTAGGACTGAAATTCTGACCTCTCTAGGCCTACAAGAAAACCTAAGCCATTAAATGGCCTTTAGGCTAGAAATAAATGGGTAGTTCTATACCTTGTGAGTTTGTGAAACTCCAAAATTTTGGTACCCACGCGTAGCTCTCGATGCGTTGATCGACTTTACCTTTTTATCCAACAAAAACCTACAACCCGATTTCCGTAGATCTTAGAGAGAAGCGAAAGAAAAAAAAAACTCTCTCTCTCCTCTGCATCTCTAACTCTCTCAGTTTGCAAAATGCCACACATTTGTTTTTTCTTTTCCTTTATTTTAATTTTTTTAACCATGTGTTCATCTCTCATTGGTCAGTTTTGCCGAGCGATTTGTTATTTTAGTTCAATTTATTTTATGAACTTAACTCAAGCCATTCACGACTTACGAATTTTCGTAAATCTAGATCGCCAAAGATTCTTGTGACACTCGAAGCCGTAAAAAAATCCTATTGTCTTAGAATTCCAGCGAGAATTTTAGTGAGTCACTAGATTTCATGAGATGAATTTACTTGGCCTTGATCAGTTTGTCATCCGAAATCTAGAGAATTTTCTAGGCTTCCCTGAACCATTCTAGCAATTTATTATTATTATTATTATCATTTTTGAAAATTTCTAATTTTCCCGGGTTTTACACCTTGGTATCCGGATTCTTGTTGACACTCCTCTGAAATTGCATGGTTTATTTGATGTAGACTAGGCTGGTAACCTAGATGATCGTACCTCCACGGGGGCTTTTCTTATTTTCCTTGGTGCTAATCCAATTTCTTAGAGTTCTACAAAGCAACGCACTATTGCTTGTTCTTCCACTAAGGCTGAGTATCGTGCAATTACGGCTACTACTGCCGAACTGCAATGGGTAAAATCATTGTTATCGGAACTTCTCACCCTGGTGCAGTTACCGCCCACCCTACTCTCAGAAAATCTTGGTGCCACTTATCTCTCTACTAATCCTATAATTCATTCTCATATGAAACACCTTGCGATTGATTATCGCTTTGTTCATGACTTGGTTCAGTCGTCCGAGCTGCATGTTGTTCATGTCTTCGTTTGTGACCAGCTTGTTGATGCACTTACCAAATCTCTGTCTGGGCCTCGCCTCTTTTACCTATGTAACAAGATTGGTGTTATCTTTGGCACACCATCTTAAGGGGGTGTATTATAGTATTTTAGTGTTTCCTTTTATTGGGTTTATGCATTTTCTTGCCCCACTTTTGATATATATATATATATATATATATATATATATATATATATGCATATACCTCAACCCTCTTAATAATAATTAAGTCTCTTTCATAATACATAGTACCATCAGGGCGAAGCTTTGTCTTGATAATCCAACTATATCAAATATCCCTCTTTTCTTGGAGGAAGAGTTGTGAGATCCCAAGTTTGGTTTTCTTGAGAGCCTAAAACTAACTGGCACGTGGCGAAGTGATCATGGTGTAATCAAGCATGACTATAAGAAGATGGTTCTTGAATGGTGGAGACTTGAGCCTAAAAATGGAGATAATTAAGTAGGAGAAAAATGTGGTGGGTCAATGTAGGAAAACCCTAGAAATGATTATAATGTAAATAGTCAAGGAAACTTGAGTAGGGTTTGATGTTTGATGTATTTGGGAAAATTCTCATTCTTGGAAACTTAGAATTGAAAACCTAAGGTCACCTAAAGTATGAAACACTAGGAATGTAGGAAAGACATAATATTGAGAAATTTGTTTGGGAATTGATATTTAATGTATTTTGGTAGTTCTTGGACTAGCAAACTTTGGATTTGAAACTCTAGAGGATTCCCTACAAGTTACAAAGAACCACTTGTTCATAAAAGATTTGGGAATTTCAACCAAAAATCATGTTTTATGGAAAAATCCCTAATTTTGGGGATTTAAGGAATTGATAGAGTTGGAAAATGGGTGATGTTGAGGCTCTTGTGTAAAATGACCTAATTGATTTGAAATTCTCAAGGTAAAGAGCCTTTGATATTTTAGATTTAAATATTTTGGTTCCTGTAAGAAAGAAAATGAGAATTATTTTTTGTGCAATAGGATGTAATTCATATTATTGGATTGAATTTCAACTGACTGTGAGACTTCATGGTTTTTTCTATTACTTTGGAATACCGGGCAAGGAAGATTAATACAACTTTTCCTATAAAACAAAATATTTTGCTAGTATATGTGAATGTTAATTTTGAATTTTTCTAGTTATTTAAATCACATGCATGGATCAAATACGTGTTCTATATGGAAAATGGATTTGAGAATGTTTACAGTAAAAATTGAAAGCTATAGAGATATACTTTGTATTTTTGTGAAATTGGAAACATGAAGAAATATCTTATTTTGGTTTATATGACCCTTGTCAATGGGTATAAACTTGACAAATACGGCCCCGGTTAATGGGTATAAACTTGACAAATACGGCCCCTGTCAATAGGTATAACCTTGAGTAATATAGCCCCTGTCAATGGGTATAAACTTGACAAATAAGGCCTCGTCAATGGGTATAAACTTGACAAATATGACCCCGGTCAATGGGTATAAACTTGGAAAATATGGCCCATGTCAATGGGTATAAACTAGAAAAAAATGGCCTCGGTTAATGGGTATAAACTTGAAAAATACGACCTTAGTCAATGGGTTATAGTAGTTGACAAAATGGTCTTCGTCAACGGGTGAGAATAGTTGACATTTTATTTGAAAATCATGAGTGTATGTATTTGAAAAATGAGTGGATTTGACTATGATATGGAATTGTTTGTGAAATTATAAATATGATGAACATTGGTTTGAAATATATTTATTTCTTATTTTCCTTGTATTCAAGGATTTTATGGGATTTTTGAAGAAATGAAGAAAAATATGTTATATCTCCAATTCTGATAATTTTAAAGTACTTGATCCATGAAATTGTATTAAAATTCTTTATTGAGCTTTTAGCTCACTCTTTATTGTTGATCATTTTCAGGTACCTTAGACATTGGCGATGAGTGATGCTGGGGTAGGTAGGAATGAGAGTTGAGAACTGATGGGGCTTGAAATAATAGGCGCGCAGGCCCAAAACAAGGGCCCAACTCGCCCCTTTAAAAGTCTAGTAGCCTAAGGAATCCGTATTATAGGAAAACACCCAATATCCACCAATCAGGAAAGTAGGATATTTCCTAATTATTGCCCATCAATTATCCCTTATCAATCGATTTACGATAAGGAAAGAAAATCTACCACCCAATGGGAGGAATATCATATCATCCTCCAACAAGGAAAGATACTGTCTGTGTCATCATCCTAACTAGGAAAGTTATGCGTGATCATCGCGTTATAAATACCGGGCCACGATACTTAGACGCGGGCCGCGAGCATTCCACTGGCAGTTGATCTTATGCCGGGAAAGAGCGGCTTAGGCATCAGAGAGGCAACGGGCGAGCCCCCGCCAATCCTTTTTGTTTCTTGTTTTCACAGAGGAGCCCAACATCCAAATACAACTGATTAGTGCTCAAAAAGTGCTATTTTGAACCCTGTTTATTACGGAGTTTGCAGGCACTTTTGTCTTTCTGTCGGCGTAATTAACTTGATTTGCACATTAAGGTCTCTGCTATTCTATTGATCGCATTTTGTGGCTGTTTTGTAGTTTTGCAAGTTTATTTATGCCCAAAAAATTGGTCGATCAAAAACACGAAATTCGGTCGAACTTCGGCGTGCATATCATAGACAGCAGGTGAGTGGAATATCAAATTCCGCGGGATATGCATTGCTCTGTATTCACTCTCAATCACTAATACCTCTGCATAGTTTGACGTTATTTGTTGCCTCCTTTTTAGTTTTCTTCTTTATCCTTATAAAAGCTTTTGATTTTGGTTTTTTTTTTTTTGTAATTTTGCTTGGGTTGGGCATTATATAAGCCCCTAACGCTTTGTAATAAAAAACCTTTGCTTTCGATAATAAAATTGGCTAGAAGCTTTCAGCTTTCCCGCTCTTTCTAGTTTCTCCGCCCTCCTTTCTCTCCCTTTCTCGGCTACCAAACACTTCTCTGAGGATGACAACTCAGAGGATGGTTGGCTAGACCTCTTTGATCCTTAAAGAGGAGGGTTGCTGGCTAGGGTTTGGAGGTAACTAACGGTTCTCTGTTTTTAACGCACGCATTTATGGGTATTTATGTTTTATTTCTCTCAATCTAGGTTTAAATCTCTTAAATGTACCTTGATTGACGGTATTGGAAATCCTTTAGGGTTCGAGTGGATGTATTGCTAGATCCATTTGAGATTCATTAGTTGCCCTCTATTTGTCACTGTAGGGTAGATTTAAGAGGTATGTATTCTTTGCCGGGGATCATTTATGCTCTATAAATGCTGTTTTTCAAAAGGGAAAATTTTAGGGTTTAGTTTTTAAAGCTAAATGAAGATCCGGTTCGGGAAATGACTATAGGTCATCCTTCCCAACGAGAGAAATGGGCAGAGGACCTCGGTCGCCTTGGACCTCAGGCCGATGGCGACACTTGAGGAAATTTTTATATTTTTCTTCATTTTCATTTCCAGTTTTCACCATCAAAACCCCCCTGTTTTTATCAAATCCTGAAATCCAAATTGAATTCACCATTTTGGCCTTCATTGTAAATCATTTGTGCGAAGAAAACCCATCCTTGAGTTCGGCCCGAACCCTTTATCTTGCGAGTAGCTTTGCTATGGCGTGGGAGGAACACAGGATATAAATATTGTTGATTCCGGATCACCTACTGTGGCACGAATCAAATGGTGTCGTTGCCGGGGATGGTGCCTAAGTGCATTTGACGAGTTGTGGAACACTTGTGATCCTCATCACAAGTACTAGTGAATTTCTTTTATATTTTACTGTCAGGTTTTTTTTTAGTTTCATTTCACTACAAAAAAAAAAAAAAAAAAAATTGCGGCAGGATTGTTTTTGTATTGTCTTGTGTTGCCCTATTTCTACTGCAGGATTGCATGTTCCAGTGGGTTTGAATTGTGATCAAATGGAACCCCCACATGAAGAAGTATCTGATCGAAAAACCTTAGTTCAAATATGTCCATGAGGGATTACAGGCACCTTCCTTGGTAGAGTCAGCAACCTATGGAGAGGAATCCTAATACATATATGTCCACGAGGGACTATAGAGGCAATGGATGTTACCCTTCTGCGGTGTTCCCACGACTTATGCACCTCTGGCTCTCCCGTATTATGCCTCGACTCCTCGAGTCATCACAACCACCCTTTGTTAGTTTCTCTCCCGAGTTGAGCAAGCCAATCTTGCGAACCTTACCAAATTTGGTGGGTGACGTTGTGGAAGCAGAGAAATTCAATGCTTGATTAAGTCAAAAAATGAATATTGTGGAGAACTCTGGCCGAAAATTAGATGGAACATGACGTGGAATTGATCATAAATTTGACAACACATAAATCAATTTCCAGGCCTTGTGACATAGAGGAAGGAAATGCAGAGTGCCTGATTGACACTATTTTGGGTGGCAGACTCAAGCTGCGTGGAATTTCTCAAGAGGGAATTGATGCTTAGGAACCGATAAAGCTCACGAGGCGCGGCGGGAAGTAGGGGGGGCGAGGCGGGAGAAGGAAGCGGGGAGAGGGGCTAGAAGCTTATCCTGGCAATCCCATAAATTTGGATGCAAGTGCCACTACCCGAGGCCCAAGACAACCCCTTTGCCCGGGTCATCACGCCTACACACACCACATGCAACACTTGAAACACACACGGCAGGCCATCCGTCACAACGTGGCCAACCCGCAAACCTCAAGAAGTTAGTGGTCTTTGTTTGAAACATTTTGTCACTACATCGAAGACATTGGCGGTACTCACCTTTGCATGGCATAGCGGATGGTTGGTCTTGGATTCGGAAATGGAGCACTTGGACCTCAGTGATTGAAACCACCAATTCCAATAGCCTCCGAGGCTTAGCGGTTTTGGGAGGGTCTCGATCCTCCTTTTTGTTTACTCATTTTCTTATTTTATGTTATTTTATTTTGATTTCTTTAATTTTTCTGTTTAGATTTTCTTTAATTTTTAGTTAATCTTTGTTTTTAGCTTAATTTTCAATTTTCTGCAATTTTTCTTAATTTTTTATGTGTTTATTTTTGCAATTTTTATCAAATTTTTGCTGCAGTGGAGTGCTAGAGTAAATTTCGTAACCCTGCAAATTTTGCAATAGATCTACATGTAACTTGTGCTTGTACGGAAGAGCTCCCCATATGAGACAAAAGGCAATGAGTTCGATTAAAAAAAATAATAATAATAAAAATTCTTTTATATATATATATATATATATATATATACCTATATATATATATATATATATATATATATATATATATAATTATATATTTTATATATTTAAAAACATTTAAAAATAAAAAAATTTGGCCTTTGAAAATATTTAAAACTATATATATATTTAGTCTTTGAAAATATATATAAATAAAAAATAAAAAAAATTCGCAACCCCTCCACTTTTCGCAGCCCAATTTTGTTTTGACCATAACTTTTTTATCTGAACTCCGTTTTGGGTATTTTTGGTACCGTTGGAAAGATTAGAGAGTGTAGAATCCAAATATAGCCAGAAAGAACACTTTTGAAATTAATGTGATGGTTTAATATTAAAAATGCTCCAATTGGTCACTTTTTTCCTCTCTTTTCTCCTCCTAACTTGTTTATTTGAAATGGTGGAGTGAATAAAGGTCTCGATGGAAAGCTTACGAAGTCTCTATCCAACAACAGAGTATCTCATCAGGAGGTAGCACTTCTTCCTAATTTTCCAATCAGGCCCCATTGCGGACAATGTGACATTGGTTGAGGGAGGATTAGCGAGAAATAAGTGGAATTTATTTATGTTTTGTTACTATTTTGAGATAGCCCATTTTGTGATGTTCCAGTGGCTTGCTGGTTTTCCTTTTGTGAAGTTGTTATACTGCCCAGCTTACTTTTTCAAAAATTACCCATTTTTTTGTGTTTTGCCTAACTGCGGGTTTGAAAAAAATTGAAACACTATCGATTTTATTTATGTTAGATTGGTTCCATGCCTAATTAGTGGATGATTAGTTGATCCTGCTGCTTTTGACCTTTTTCTTTACCTCTAGCTATACAGCATTGCACATTAGGTTTCAACAATGAAATTTGCGCTAACCTTCTAAACTTTGCAAAACCTACCATAGTTTCATTGACTACCTTTAACAGGTTAAGGACCCCCATGAAAAGAAGGCCAATGTGTCTTCCAAAATAAAAAGAAGTGAAAAAGGAAAAAGAAAAGAAAAATAAAAATAAGAAAATTGCAATGCTTGCCTTGAAGCAGGCACGGTCAGGGTATATGGCGAACCTTTAAAGCAGCCACAAAGCGGCGGATTTGGTAGCCATAGGCACCAGTCTTAACTACATGGGTGGATAGATTGGAGTTTAGCCAAGTTGTAGGGTGCTGGGTTTTCGAAATCATTGGTCCCGGGGTGAAACTGAAGAGTTAGTGGTCGAAAGATCCTTATGAGCTTGAAATTGCCTAAGCCTTAATTGGTTGGGAGTCATCGGTAGATCCCCGTTACATGGACTTTGGTGAGGTCGATTCCTCAACATTGCACCCTGATCTATTTAGGTTGGTTAGTGTCCTAGGTAGCTGCAGTAGCTTGGTTTGGGGAGAGTGCGGTTCGTGGACATTTATTGTTGATGGCGAGTCAAACAAACGCCGGTTTGGTAGAAGTCTCTGGTTGATTCACCCGAAGGAGCTGCTTTTTTGATGCCGATTTTGGATGGAGTCGTTACTCGAGATAGTTATTAGGCAAAGGGTTTGATGATTCTCATGAGGGTTAGGCATTACTCATTCACGACCTTTTGAAATACCATTTTTTAACATCATTTTGATTTTTGTTTTGATTGCTCTCTCTTTTCTTTCATTCTTAGGAATTGCTTGATATGTAGGTTAGGGGTGATTAGTGTTTCGAGTGCTATTTTGAACCTGTTTATTGCGGGTTTGAGCACTTTTTATTATTGCTAATCGAGCGTAATTAACTTGATTTGCACATTAAGGTCATAGCTATTATTGATTGCATTTTATGGCTAATTTTGTAGTTTTGCAAGCTATTTATGCCAAAATTGTTAGTCGATCAAGCACGAAGAATTAAATTGAAATCAACATTGCGGTCGGAGACGAGAAGGAAAGAAGAGCAGAAAATGCAAAGAAAATGGAGCACAACAAAAATTTCGCACGGTTGCGAAATTTGCTTCCTGTGCATACTATTCACCTCATGCCACTATTCACCTCTCCAGCCACTGTTCCTTCCTGCTGCCCGTTTGACTTGTTGACTGTTGCTTCCTTTTTGGTTTTCTTCCCATTTTATCCCTTGTAAAAGCTTTTGATTTTGGTTTTTTTTGTAATTTTGCTTGGCTGGGCAGTATATAAGCCCCTACTGCACTGTAATAAAAAACTTTTTGCTCAGTAATAAAATTGAGAGCTTTGACTTTCCCGCCTTTCCGGTTCACCACGCTTCCTCTTCTCTCACTTTCTCGGCTACCAAACATCCTGCGAGGGGATGACCTTTCGGAGGATGGTTGGCTAGACCTCTTTGATCCTTGAAGAGGAGGGCTGCTGGCTAGGGTTTGGAGATAACTAACGATTCTCTGTTTTTAACGCACGCATTTATGGGTATTTATGTTTTATTTCTCTCAATCTAGGTTTAAATCTCTTAAATGTACATTGATTGACCAGTATTTGGCAATCCTTTAGGGTTCAGTGGATGCTTATTGTTAGATCCACTGAGATTCATTAGTTGCCCTCTATTTGTCACTGTAGGGTAGATTTATGAGGTATGTATTCCTTTGCTTAGGGAGCATTTATCTTTGTAAATGCTGTTTTCAAAGGGAAAATCTTGGGGTTTAGTTTTTTAGCTAAATGAAGGTCGGTTCGGAAATGACTATAGGTCATCCTCCCCAACGTGAGAAGTAGGCAGGGACCTCTCCCGGTCTCATAGGACCTAAAACCCATTAACTGACACTGAGGAAATTTCTTTTATATTTTATTTCATTTTCATTTCCAATTTTCACCATCAAAATCCCCCTGTTTTTATCAAATCCTGAAATCCAAATTTAATTCACCATTTTGGCCTTCACTGTAAATCATTTGTGCGAAGAAAACCCATCCACACAGGTTCGGCCACCAGAACAACCACTATCTTTGCGATAGCTTTGCTACGGAGTAGGAGAATTTAGGATATAAATATTGTTGATTGGATCACTCTTGTATGCAGAATCAACGAGTTCGATGACAATTACAGCACGCTCCATCGGTCGGTCAACATCATCGGTTGGCTTGCGGAGTCTGTAGGGCAACGGTTCCTTTACAAATAAAGCTGACCTCTTAGCGACTGATGGTATCAACTTAGAACACAAGCAGGAGTCATGCCAATCCTCAAAGGATGCAAGACCAGCCAGGCGATGTGGAGCCGGAGCACAGGAGGCACGTTAGAAGCGTGGCCAGGTCGGCACGGACGAGGTGGAGCGCTCCCGTCTGGCAAGCTTGTTGAAGGGTGGAAACGCTCACCAGAAAATAAAGCCCCGGGGAGGCCACGGAAGGGCCGAAAAGGCCAAAACCCTGTTACCCCAGAAGAGCAACACCTCGACCCTCGTCGAGAAGCAGGTAGAGAAGGAGAAACTAGCCACACCAGGGAGCATGATCCTTACCAGCCTTGGAGGACCCGAAATGAGGGAGAGGCGGGGCGGGAGCAATGAGGCGATAGGCCCATCCTTTGTCGGCGGGAGACACGGGAGCGGTCGTGGGCAAGGTTCGGGGACATCCGACGAAATCGTACGTGAAGGAATGTCGGTAAAGGGGTCGAAACTCCAGTCTCCATGGGCCTTACTGGTGCGACAAGCCAGAATCCTATTCAGTGAGGTGCTGCACTTCCCTCTTTCGTAAAGTTCGAGAATGTACTTGAGTGAGGCGTTCGATGGAACAAAAGACCCCATAGACACCTCCAATAGATACAAAATAAGATGGAGCCTTGCGAGATATCGGGACCGTGCGATGCGAGGCCTTCGCTATCACGGTAAAGGGCCCTGACAACGGCTTGGTTTAACGGACTCCGTAGTCTTCCATCTCATCGTTCATAGAGCTTTCTATCGCATTAGGTCTCACTTTATCGAGACAGGACGTGCGAGAAGTAGGGTTATCACCTTCGACCATAAGCAGGCTCTCGGGAAAGCCTAGGTCATGTTCCAAGGTTTAGCAGATCATTTGGTAGATATTCTCGACAAGAAATTCACCATTACTACTTTCATTATAGGGCTGGGGGTGCAGTCGAAAGACCTAATGTTCTCTATCTCAAAGAACCCTAAGGCAAGCATGGCCGAGGTCCTCCTGGAGAAGTATATCGACGGTGAAGAAGCCCTCTATCCAGTAAGCTCTTCTACTCAAGGAAATTACAACATGAAGGTTTAAATTGGCCATCCCAGATGATTGGAGCCCGCTAAAAGAGATGATGCCAAATCTTGTGAGTTCCACGGAGAGTCATGAGCACCCGAGCAGAGATGGCGCATCCGGCTAAGAAAGGAGATTGAATACGTCCAGAACGCGGGCATCTTAGCCGTCACATTGGCCTCGGGAAAGGCGAAACGAGTCCAGCCACCACCTCGTCAACCAACCCCAGTTCAGCATCAACCGCCTTTAGGAGAAATCCATGTAATCTCTGGAGGGTTCGCAAGAGTGAAAAGTCGGCTCGGCCGGGAAGGCCCACTTGCGCTGACATCGGATCGGAAACCTTAGAAGTTCAAAGCAGTATCAAACTTCCTTGTTGAGATGCTACCATAACCTTTCGAACCCCGTATGGAAGGCGCCAACATCCCATGGCGACCCACTTATGATAAAGCCATAGTAGCCCGATAAAAGCGATCCACGGGTCCTTGTACGACAAGCTGGCTGGCAGGCATCATCTTCGCATCGACTTACGACAAATGGGCATTGGAAGGGAAAATTTAGAACAGGCAATGCTTGCTACGTGGGTTCTCGGAAAATGCGCCACAGGGTCGGTCGTAGTGCTACTTTGGGAGGCCCTGCATTCTGACAAACGGCGAGATTTCTCGTGGTGTTAGCCCATCATTTACAACATGTTACTAGATAGGCCCTCTGTGCCTGGGACCATTCCCTCATTAATCATGGTCACGAATTTCTTACGAATGGAGTAGGAATGGTTCGAAGTAATATAGTTAAGAATGTTGCTTCGGCATGAATGGAGAGGCAAAACTGGTCGAAAACATCTCGTGGGCCCGAGCTCGACATGCGAGACAAGGTAACCACCCGACCTACTCCTTTAGAAGAATTAGAGCCTGTATAGCTTGGCGACCAGCCAAAGCACCTCGTCTACATAGGGTATAAACTAGAGAAAGGCATCATAAGCCCTCTCATTCGTTTTCTAAAGCAGAACATGGAGGTATTCGCCTTGAAACAGGAAGACATGGGTGGGGTTGACCCGGCAGTGATTACCCACTCGCTGAACGTCAATCCCTCCTTTAAGCCGATCAAGCAAGAGAGAAGGAGTTTTCCGAGATGAAGGCATTAATGAGAGGTCGGTAAGCTCCTCTACAGCTTAAGGCAATCGGAGAAGTAGAGTCCACTGAATGGTTGACTAACGTTGTTCTAGAATCCAAAAAGCAAGCAGCTGATGACGGCTTTGCATCGATTTCATAGACATCGACGAGACTGCAGGACAACCCACTACCTCGGATTGATCTCATAGTAGACGCCACGGCTGGTCATGAACTCCTCAGCTTCATGGACGCCTTCTCTGGCTACAACCAGATCAGTATGGACCCTAGCGACCAAGAGAAGACCTCATTTGTCAGCGGTCGGGGCATACTGTTATCGGTATGCCTTGATTTGAAGAATGCGGGAGCACTACCCAGGCCCAGTGAACAGATGTTCGAAACAAATCGGAACATCTGGAGGTATATATAGGCGACATCTTTGATACGTCGACAAAGCGGGAGCTTCACATAGCCCATTTAGGCGGCGTTCCAGGTCTGGCTACAATATGAAGTTAAACCCATTAAATGTGCTGAGTCTCCGTACGGGAAGTTCTTGGTTTTATAGTCCTTATTAGGGAATAGAGGCAAACCTAGACAAGATAAAGGTCGTACTTGATATCTTTGCCTCCTTCGAGGACATTAAAGACATTCAATGCTGGCCAGAATCGTTACTTGCTGGCTAGCTCCGTATTTAAGACCGGCTAAATGTAGGCGATGAGTGCCCTAAAACACTTTCGTATTATGCTCGGCGTCGATCGTCCGTTTTCTGTTTATTTTAAGTATTTTATAATTTTTGTGACTAGAATACTGAGTTGATGTCTTTGGTGAATGCAGGAGCATTGGGGTGAAAAGAGCAGCAACGGGAAGCAGATTTTAGAGCAAATGGGAACAAGGCGATGAAGTACGTCGCGTCGCGGCGTCCACCGCATCGCTGACGTCCCCGTCGCGGCGTCGTCGTGGCTACGTCGCGGCGTCTCCCACGTTCTCGGCGTCGGCTCGAGATACGCCCTCATCATTAAAAGCAAATTAGAACGAGAATGGAGGGGGATCGGAGCGTGCGAAGCGGAGAGCCGCGGGTTTCGAGCGGTGACCGCGACTTGAGTGCGGGAATATGCGCTTTTCATTTTTCGGATGTTGCACCGGATTTTAGAACAATGTTTTCTTTGTGCGGTTTCATCTTTTCTTCCATTATGTTCTAGATCTCTTTAAGGGTTTTACATCAAACCACATCATGCGACTGGATTAAGTTTGATCTTTCATGTTATTCGGTTGTTATTAATTTGTCCACATCCTCACATCTTTTGCATTTCCAATTACATATGTTAATGGCCAATGTTAGCATAATTGCCTTGGAGATCAGAGATTCGAGATGAGGGTATTCGAGGGATGCAGGTAAGTAGCCTTTAGGCGGTCGGTTAATAGAGATATTCAGAACTGAAGGTGGCATTTGAGGTTAGAACATTCTAGCATTTTGGAATCTGGGTGAGATGAGATATACTCGATTCTATTCACGAGATAGGCGGATATACCTCGAGAGAGGGGATATCGTGAAGCGAATCACCTGTAGTGTATATTACAAATATATTGAATACTTGATATCTTTAGAAAAGTAATCCATTGAGCGTGATAGGGGAGATTTAACCTAGGCGTCGACATATTAATTAATAGAATCAATAGCTTAGTTGAAGTTTCCTTACTTAAATTTTACCACAAGTCAATTATTTGAATGTTAATGCGAAGCGAGAACCTCTTGTAGTCAATTTACCTTTCCACTTTGTGGATCGATATCAGGTACATTAAGTACACTATATTACTTGAGACTGCGGCACTTGCTCACATAGGCATTTCATTATACACACTTGCGTTTCGGCTGTCAAGTTTTTGGCGCAGATTCTTGGGAGCAGTTTAGGGTGATATGAAAGTGAGCACGTAAGATAGTATTACAGATTTTCTTTATTTTTGTTATTTTTAAGTCTTTAGTAGTGGTTTGTTAGTTTGTGTGTTATTGCGATCTGGGTTTCGGTGAGTAAATGCGACGGCCAAAATCGAATTAATCAACACCTATGTGATCTGAGCGAAAGACACGCACAGTTACAGTGAAAACGAAGAAACGACGAATTAGAACTTCAATAGTCATGGAAAGCTGCTTGAAGAACAAGATTTTTGCGTTAGACAAAGGCGAACCACGGAGGCAGAAATAGGAATCGAGCACCCGGACCATTTATACAGCAGGACTATCCTTACATGCTATTAGATGAGTTTGTTTTACCGCCAACAGTTGTTCAGACAGCGATCAGGCGGCCACCCAGATTCAAGCAAACAATTTGAATTGAAGTGATCCACAGTATAGATGCTTGAACATCTTGTTCGCCGACTACCCCATGAGAATCGAACATGCATTTACTTCTTTCGAGTTTGCGATACCACTCCAATCTGTAGGTGCTTGAAGAAGCTGGGTGCGGTTATTCCCACTTTCACTCGGGGATAGAGCCAGCATTGGTGACCGGTCCAGCTCCGATACTACATGGAACAAGTTGTTACAAAGTTTCGACCCAGGATTCTTTCCGCGCCCGAAGATTGCACAACTTGTGCGAGAGATCAATACGTTTGGTCAGCTGGGGAGAACCTGGCAGGCATGGGACAGGTTCCATGAATTGTGAAGTGTCCTCTGCAGGCTAACGGATGGATGCGAGTCCACCTTCTACAATGATGCGAGAAATCTGAGCTGAACAATGATAGTGCACCAGTGGAGGATCATTGATGAAGAAAACCACGGTTGGCGTATGAGATATTGGAAGATGCTGCAACCAACACTAATCAGTGGCCTAGAGAGAAGGCTACACTAGTAAACACGGTGGGTGTACGAGCGATAAAGTCCTCAAAACAATGCGGTAAATCATGTGGCTGGTATTAAGCGGCTAAATAGGCGTGAGAGACAGCATGCTATCTGGACCACTCCATGGGGTTGTGTGAATACAGTGGAGGGACGGCATAATGGTGCCAGAATCTCGATTCAGGAAGCCCTCTGATGGAGCAAGCCCGATGCATTATCGAGGTTTAATCGGAATCAATCTACGGCGCAAGACAGTATGGGGTGGCATCTACGAATCGAATCGGGGGCCCAGGAATTTAGGCGTAGCAATCGGAGCAGAATAATAAAAGCGATCAGGGTATGGATGGCGTAATAGCGAACAATATGCCATCAATAGATAATGAACCACCACGAAAAGAAAATTTTGGATTTGAGCAAGCTCTAGCACGAGATGTTAACCGGCGTTCGCGTTTATGAATGAGACTAAAGCGAACATGCGCGTGGAAACAGCAGTTAAAGCAATCAGCGACACAATTGCAAGGAGTTTGGAGGCACAAAATGGGCTAAATGGCAAGCTTACTTCTGAAAGGCAACTGGGTTCTTTGCGGGCAATTAGAAATTAAGCCCGAAGAGATGGGAATGAGCACGTTCGCAGTCACGAAGTGGGAGGAATTGGAATCCTGAAGTGCGGCCCCGGTCGTGAAGCGGTTAGAGGCGGAGATCACCCGGCCCGAGCGGAAGATGATGCGGTAAAACGATCCACGGAAAGCGGTCGGCGAGACCTGGTAGGCGAGGCCCGGCATACGGTCCCTTACCTGGCGTCTCAAGAAACATAAAGCTGGATAAGCAATTCACGAAGTTCATGGATGTTTCAGCGCATATAAACATTCCATTTGCGACACCTAAGAGCAAATGCCCGGTTATGTAAGTTCATGAAAGACATTTTGTCTCGGAGAAGAGAAGATTAGCCGGACTTCGGGGACGGTGAAACTTAGCAGAGAGGAATGTAGTGCCGTCGTAGGAGGAAGTACAAGCTGAATCGAGGCCGGTTTCACTATCCGTACTGGTGGAATGCTATTTTTTGAGAGAAGCGTTGTGTGATTTAGATTCTAGCAGCATTAATCTTATGCCCTTATCCATCTTTAAGCGTTTGGGATTAGGAGAAGCGGGTCAAATGATCACGCCGGCTTGCGAGGCCAGTCTTTGAAGCATCAGGGATAATAGAAGATGTCTTAGTAAAGGTCGACAAGTTTTATCTTTCCAGCGGATTTCATAGTTTAGACATGGAGGAAGATAAAGAAATCACAGATTATTTGGAAGATACTTTTCTAGCAGCGCGAGCGATGATTGATGTGCGAGAGGCGGCCCGAGCTACGTCTGAAGAAGAAGTAAAATTCAATGCTATTCGAGGCGTTAGGACACCCGTGATGATACTTGCTTCATAAGTGAGCATAGTAGAGGCTATAGTGTCTGTAAATTGGTCTTCTTGACCCTTTGGAACTAGCCTGGTAGAGAGAATGAATCAGGAACTGGTGGCGAGGCGAGAAGAATATGTTAAATGGATGGACTCTTTCGGACACAATAGACGGAAATACTTCGAACCTCTGGGCGAAGGAGTTAAAACGCCGGTCCCATCGATTGAGCAACCACCCAAGATGGAACAAAAACCTCTACCTAGTCATTTGAAGTATGCATACCTTGGGGTAGAATCGCTACGTGATTATCTGGTATCTTGTTTGCACTAGAGAGAGTTATTGAGGTCCTTCGGATCACAAACATGCACTCGGATGGTCTATAGGCGATCTAAAAGGGATTCGCCCTTCTATGTGCATGCATCGTATTTTACTAGAAGATGGACATAAACCTTCAGTGGAAGCGCGGCGGAGGTTAAACCCCGACGATGAGAGGGAAGTAGTCAGGAGAAAGAGGTTTTAAAATGGCTAGACATGGGTGGTTACCCCATTCAGACGGTGCATGGATCGGCCCAGGTTCGGTGTAGTGTAGAAGGAACAAGCGTCATCGGGATGAAAACAGCATCTTGCTGTAGTGCAGAGCAGTTCTTAGGATTGGAATTTGTATTGATTATCGGAAGGCGAACAAAGTTTGCGAAAAGATCACTTTCCATTGCCGTTCTAGATCGGATGCTCGATCGATTAGCCAGGTGCAGGAATACTATTGCTTTCCTAGGCGGATACTCAGGTTACAATCAAATTGCCACAGCTCACGAAGGTCGGGGAGAAAACTGACATTCACTTGTCCTTGCAGTGCATTCGCGTCGGCGGATGCTGGACTGTGCAATGCACGAGTACCTTTAGCGATGCATGATGGCCATATTCTCCGACATGGTAGAAAACGATTGAAATCTTTATGGGCGATTTCTCGATATTAGAAATTCATTTGAAACAATTTATCTAGCAAATTTGAGAGGCATCCCCAGCAGTGTGAAGACCAAATTTGAGCCTCAATTGGAAAAGTGCCATTTCATGGTACAAGAGGGTATTGTCCTTGGACATGGGATCTCATTGAGAGGATAGAGGTAGATAGGGCAAAGATTGAAGCAATTGGCCTCCACCTTGGTGAAAGGGATCAAGTTTTCTAGGCCGTCTTTGGGATTTTATAGGCGGTTTATCAAGGATTTCTCTGATTCTGAAACAAATTGTCTAATTTGTTAGTCCAGGGGGATCCCATTCAAATTTGACTCCCAATGCGTGCAGCTAAACTCTTTGTATTAGAGGATAAGTTGATCCTCGGCTCCTATTAATTTTGTAGCTCAGTTGGTCTTTCCATTTGAGGGCGATGTGATGGCGACTATGCGATTGGGGCGTACTAGAGGCGAAAGCAGAGAAAATCTTTCAGGTGATTTACTATGCAAAACGGGACTTTGAATGACGCTCAAGCTGAATTATGCCCTCTTGAAGAACTATTGGCCATTGTCTTTGCTTCGACAAATTCATTACATATTTGATTGCGACAAAGTCGGTAATTTGCGATCGTGTTATTAAAATTGTTGATGACCAGAAAGATGCAAAACCCCAGTTGGTCGGTGGGTCCTTCTGTTGCAAGAGTTCGATGTAGAAATCAAGGATGAAGACATGATATTTTAGTAGCGGTCGCCTTTCGCGTGGAAGGGGCGGAGATGATGTTCATTGAATGGCAATTTCAGACAGCTTTTGCTATTGAGGACAAGAGGCGGTTCCTTGGTTTTGCTGATTATGTAGACTATTTGGTGGCAATGATTCACGATTTAACTATCAGAAGAAAAAGTTTTTAGCACCTTAGCATTACTATTAGGAAGGCAATTCTTTACGAGAACCTTTGTCTTTGATAAGGGTGATAAGGAGATGTGTGAAGATGAAATGCTCGAGTATTAGAACCATTGTCACACTCTATGCGTGTGGTGATTGCTGGTGGCGAAGAGGCAGCGGCAGTTACGCAATGGTTTTATTAGCTTCATGCTTATTTAAGATGCTCGTCAATTCGTTTCCACTTGTAATGAAATGTCGGCGAATAGAACATCTCACAGAAAGGGCGAGCCACCCATGCATCCTATCTTGGAGGTAGAAGTTGTTCGACTTATAGGGGATCAGATTTCGCTGGATAATTTCTGCATCACCTGCTTAATTTGTACATCTTGTTGCGATGAAGTTATGTGAAGTGAGTGGCGATCACACGCGCAATGATGCCCAAGGTTGTGGCTCAATTCTTGCACAGCAATATATTCTCACGTTTTGGAACTCCTCGACTTTAATCAGGATGTGGGTAGCATTTTACTGCAATAAGGTAATATGACGAGGTTTCTGAAAATATGAGTGCGTCATCATTACATCTCTTGCATACCACCCACAATCGAGCAGACAGCGGTATCCAGCAGAAATCAAGTACATCCTCGAGAGGTGATCCGCATGACTCGAAGGATTGAAGTGCAAAAAGGCCAGGCGATGCGCTGCGGGCATCTGTACCGCATTTAAAACTCCTTTAGGTATGTCCCCGTTCGGGCTTGTTTATGGTAAGCGTGCCACCTTCCGGGTAAATTGGAGCATCGGGCTATTGGGCCCTTTCGACAGAACATGGACCAGTACTTTGGGTGGTGAAAAACGACTCACTCGGCTCAGTGAGCTAGATGAGTTCGAAACGAAGCATATGAGAGCGCCGTATTTATAAGGAAAGACCAAGGCACGGCGACAAGCACATCACCGAGAAAAGAATTCACGGGACAACAAGTCCTTCCTGACTCAATTCGGAGCTAAAGCTTTTTCCGGGGAAATTGAAGTCTCGATGGTCCGGACCTTTCACGGTAACAAAGGTCTTTTCACATGGTGGGGCAGAAGTTTCACATCCTGAGAAAGGCACATTCACAGTAGCCACCCAACGCTTGAAGCCGTACTATGGAGGCGAGTTTCTTGCAGACAAGCAAGTCATTCCTTTGTGACCACGGAGAAGAAGTATAGTCGGCGATCACGGGAGTTTGAGTTCTGATCCACATTGAGTTTCAGAATTCGTCGAGCTAACGACATTAAACATAGCTTCTTGGGAGGCTAACCCAAGTTTTCCTAAAACTTTGTTTAAGTTTTAGTTCTATTGTTTGTTTTAATGATTTTTGATTTCTAGGCGCATCCGTAGTCGGTGTTTTACCTTGTTGGTTTTAATTTCGGGAGCGGAGGTGTAGGTGCGAGGCTTGCGAGTGTTCAAAGTCGAAGGAAGTTTACAAGTGGAGAGTTCTCGAAAAATTGAGGTGTTAGTATATAAAATCTCTTGGGAGACCTTCTCTGCCACGTCGCGACGTCATTTTTTGAAGCTCTCTGCCACGTTGCGGCGATGGATTCATGACGTCGAAATTTCATCTCTCACGCCCGCGTCGCGGCGTGGATTCTCCGCGTCGCGACGTCGATTGTAAAGCCCTACGTCGCATTCGCGACGTGATAACCCCTTATCAGCGGCGTGGATTAAATATACCCTACGTCGCGTGTGGCGTGAGACACCTGTCAGCGTCGGCAGTTATCTTTCTACGTCGCGTCGCTTAGCGTCACCCGCCGCGTCGCGGCGTGGCCTGTTCCTAGCCCAGAATGGATTCATTTTGGCTCTTCACCTCCCGCACACCTTCACTCATGAAGCCTAGCTCCCTGCATCTCGCCATTTGCCGGACTGTCGGAGCTCCCATCCACCGGTCGGGAGACCTCGGCTGCTTTCATGAGCCCGCGTAGTCACCCTCTTTGGCGATTTTTGGGTCATAGTGGCATTCCACCCTTTGTGTGCCAGATTCTAGCTTGAGTGCATTAGTCTAGGGTTTCTTTGTTGCTTTTCGTTTGGTGCAGAAATTATTGTAGGTCTCATTTTAGTCGGCTAGGTTCGCTTTAGGGTCTGCGAGTCCCGTTTAGGTTTTGTTGAGTCCTTAGGTAGTTGTTAGTTGATTTTTGTGGTGCGTTAGGTGTTTGATTTTTGTCTAGGTTAGTATGTGCGGCAGAGGCAAAGTTGCCTACCAAGCGGTGACCCGTCGAGGACCCGACTCCGCGTTACGATGCCTCACGTTTATAAGCGCGGCGCCGTGATTAGTTTAGCACAATTTGCAAAAGTCCTTCATTAAGAGAAGGGTTTCATCACCGCACGATGATTTCTTTAGAAAGACAATCGAGGCTAAAGGGTGGCATGCCTTATGTGACCCCTCGTCAAACGACAATGGCGTAGTTCGAGGAATTTTGCGTAACCTCGCGTGTCCTCGAAGGTCGGGGTGCGAGGTGTGAGTGAGCTTCAGTTCGGTCTCGATCGATGGTTTCTATGGCTTTCGGCGTGTCCCACGTTCCTTTGATCGGCTCAGCGAGCATCCTGACTACCATGAGGTCATCAGTATTGACCAAGGCTAGGAATTGAGTGGAGGGGATCAACGGTGCGGGCCATGCGGTCAATTTCAAGGCGAGCATTTGGCTACATTCCCGAGTTTGGCATCATTTCATCACTTGGCGTCTTATCAGGCGGCGAATGTGTGGTGGCGACCAGTTCCTTGCTCCAGCCGCTGGAGCGCGTGTAACGCGTGCGTCAGGATATCCCATTCGATGTTGGGCAGGTTATCGAGGATGCCATCCTCCTGCTTGGGATGCGAAGATGAACACAGGACACCCCTTCTGATGTTGGCTTGTCGCGAGACAAGCCGGGTGCCGATGGACTGACATGACACTTGGCTCCGCCCAATAAAGCCATATCGTCAAGCGGGACACGGTGTTGCACGCCTTTGAGGAGCCTACGATTCCAGGTCACGAGCCTCGGAAGAGGGCCAGGCTTTATGAATATCGGGCTCGTTATGGATCCACAGAGCGATCCCAGGGAGACCTTGGCGATCCTCGTCGGCCACCTCCGCCACCATCGACCACCTCCGCGCCTCCGCGGCCACGAGGCGCGCTCCCCAGTCCTTCCCGAATGTGAGGACGGGTATACCCTCGCGGCGCTTTGGCGCGTGCGGGATGAGACCGGGAGCACCGGAGTCCTCGTTACTGGGGATATGGGCGCTGCGTCTTGACATGCGAGACGGTCCCGGCGTCAGGTCATCATTCGGCAGCCCGGCGTCTATGCGGGCCGGCTCGCTCAGCTTACGGCTTATCACCATCCACCACCTCCACCGCGGTGATATTCGGGGTTCCCTTACCTCTATGTTTTATCTTACAGTGGGGACCTTTGGATATTTTTGTTTGGGGGAGGGGATTTGGTGTCGGGTACTATGTTTTGTGTTTTGTTGTGTGTTTTGGTTTTAGTGGTGTGTAGTATTTTTAGTGTGTTCCGCATATTAGTGTGTTTTGTTTTCAGTTATTTTACATCGCACTTTCATGTTTATGAGTCATGTGTTAGTTGTTTGATTATATTTTAGGACATTCTTGCATGTAGTAATTGCATACATGTGCCATGTTCGAAAATTGAGGATCAATTTTGGATTGAGTTCACTATAAGCTTGTTCAAATGCATACATTTGCTTGATGCTTTCGGTAATTAGATTGAATAGTTGAAGGGCTAGTAAATAAATCAGAATTGATCAGAAACCCGATTCTCGAAAACACATCACACTCACACACACTAGTGACTTCCCAGTATGCATAGGTCTTAGAACCCGACTACTAAGTTGATCGACTGGGAGGTCGAACTATTTGAGTGATGGGACACCTAATCAAGAGGATTGTAGCCAAGCTGACGAAAAAATACAAAAACAATAAAAAAAAAAAAGTGAAAAAGAAAAGAAATAGGGCGAAATAGGTATATGCATACAGGAATAAGCGGGGATCATCCAATCGGAATGCGGGCACGGTCTAGGGGCTTTATCAAGCTGTGCTGAGCCGGTAGTGGGAGTCATTGACTTCACGCTACATGGGACGAGAAGATGGATCATTCACGCCCAGCTAGGGCCTTTGAGTTTGGTTGAGTGTTAGGGGTGAAGATTTGAAGGAATTGAAAAGCACAGTGCCCTTAACCAGGCGGTGAAGTCACGATGGATCCATTTACGGGAACACTTTCGTAAAACTTCTTGGCACTAGGTGGCACTTCCCACATTGTGTTTTAGGTGCGTAGGAGATTTCTAAGTATGAGAACATGAATAAATGGGTGCGTTCTTATCCTTTCCTAGTTAGCTTCTTCCTAATAAGTAGAGTTGAGCTTAAGTTTGGGAGTATCGGAACCTAGGAATATCTTTGGAGGTCACTCATTATAAGCACATAGGGATTTTAGGAAAGCCCAGACACCGTAGGATTTGATGCGCTGAGTCAGTTTCGCCTATCTCAATCGAATTTATCGAAAGTCAAATATCTGTATGTCTTCTAATGATGATGAGCAAAGCAGTGGGTATAGTCAGTCAAATTGATCCCCCTATTTTGACATGTGCATCTTGTCTTGTGTTAGAGGCATTATATAGTGTGTGTGTCACATGCAGAGTCGGTTCTTGCTTGAGGGCCCAGCGAGAACTAAGTTTAGGTGTGATGAGTGCACAAACACTCATATTATGCTCACGTCCCGGTCGTCCATTTTTCCTGTTTATTTTAGAACCATTTTATAATTTTTGTGACTAGAATCTTGAGTTGATGTCTTTGGTGAATCACGGAGCATTAGGGTGAAAACGAATGACGGAAGCCTTTGGAGCAAATAGAATAATCGATGAAGTCGCATCGCGTCGCGGCGATCAACGTCACGACGTCCACAATCAGCGACTTATTTCGAGATCTGCCCTCATCATTAAAAGGCAAATTAGAACCGAGAATGGGGGGATCGGGAGGCGTCTGAGAGCAGGCACAAGTTTCGAAGCAGTGACGACGAGGAAGTGCGGGAGTGTGCGCTTTTTCATTTTTCGGATATTTTGGTTTAGAACAATGTTTTCTTTATTAAGCAGTTTCATCTTTTCTTCCATTATATTGCAGATCTCTCTTTCTAGGGTTCACATCCAAACCTGTCATGTCACGATGGATTAAAGTTTGATCTTTAAATGTTGTCGAGTTGTTATTAATTTGTCACGTCTCTTTCCATACCGTTTCAATTATATGGTAATATCTGGCCAATGTTAGCATAATCGCCTTTGGAAGTCCCAGAGATTCGAGATGAGGGTATTCGGGGATGCAGGTAGAAGTAGCCTTTAAGTAGGTCCGGTTAATGAGATATTCAAACACAGAAGGTGGCATTTGAGGTTAGAACATTTAACCTTGAATCTGGTGAGATAAGAGATATACTCGATTTTATTCCACGAGATGAGGCGGATATACCTCGAGAGAGGATATCTCGTGAAACTTGAGTACCGCCATTGACATATTACAAATATATTGAATAAGCGATATTTTTAGAAAAGTAATCCATTGGTGTGATGAGGAGATTTAACCACTGGCGTCGACACCATTAATTCACTAGAATCAATAGCTTAGTTGGAAGTTTCCTTACTTAAATTTGCCACTAGAATCAATTATTTAGATATTATTAGAAGAAAAACCTTTGTATTCAATTTACCTTTCCACGTGGATGGTATCCGCACATTAAGTACTATTACTTGGGGCTCTGGCGTGCGCTAGCACATGGGCATTCATTATACACCGCGGCGTTTTGTTTGTCAGTAGCCTTTCTTTCAAGTTATAAAAAAGGCCTTCCCGGTGGGATACACCTTTGCGGGAGAGGTTTCGTTTCGAAACCTACACAGGCTTCCCCCTCATTCTAGTAAGCCCTTATGAGGGAGAACTCCTCACTCTCTACTTGGTCATTTCAGAATTTGCGTGTCTTGCGGTAAGAAAACGAGACGAGTGCAGCTGACGATCTACTGTGCGTAGAGGCTGCGAGGAAGCGGAGGAGAGGTACCAGATGGAAGGCGTGCAGGCGTTGGTAATACGTCAGGCTTTCCAGGCCTTGCTGACTCATACCGTGAAGTCCCAACTGAATATCCGATGAAGCAAATATTGCATAATCGAGAAACCTCTGCGGAAGAAGGCTGATAAAGTGGGCTATAGAGCTTAGTGGTCGACATCGGTCCTGAAGCAGAGGCGGTTGTAAAGAGCGGATCATGGCGAGATTTCATCATGGAATTCACTCGATCTGATCTTGGAGGCTACCCAAGCGGCACCCGGCGTCCCCATCTGGAGATTAGCCGATCGGCCAGGTGCGTAGCATGAGCGTCTGAGGGTTGATCGACCTCTCGGATGGGATAAATATGGAATACGCCCTCAGATTCGTCTTCCAAGCCTCCAATAACAATATGAGGCTGTCGCCATTTGGACTTAATCATGCATTTACATGGAAGCGAATCAATTGGAGGTAAGCAAACTCCCAATTGGTGGTAAAGTATAGAAGACTCTGAGGCCGGAGGTGAGAAGATGATCTTATATCTCGAGGTGCGAGTTGTAAGAAGTTCCTACGAGTTCGGGTGAAACATGTGCAGACGAAAATTCACGAGCTAATGCGTTAACAAATGGCGGCGACCTCACAAGAGAAAGACACAGGCGGCCCGATGCAGTGAGCACCTTCGAAACCCTCATTAAGCATCGACGGTGGAGAAATCTCCCTGTGATGTCGGCCGTGGATGGACCCGTTTGGGATTACTTGGTGGATGGTACATTGCGGCGACGAAGGGCGTCAGGCTGGTGAGTTCGAATTCCGTTCATTGGGGGACCCTTTATAGCGAGGCTTCATGTACCCATTCTTAGTGTAGGGAAGGAAGCGCCCAGCCATACTCGAGGGAGGTACACGAGGGGCATGGCAGCCACATCGAGCTCGGACCTTGGGGAAAACATTGAGACGGGTGTACTGCGTAATGCTGAAGCAGCGAGCTGGTTAGAAAATGCAAAGCTTGTCAAGAGCATGCTAGGATCTCTCGTCTCCCATCTGAGCCACTGACGTTAATCACAAGCCACTAGCCTTTTCAACATTGGGGGCTAGACATATTGGGACCCCTACCTATTAGAAGGGGCTAATGCAAATTTATCATTATGGCAGTGGACTATTTTACCAAATGGGCGGCCAGAACCTTAACAGCAATCCATGAAAGCCCCGGAAGGTATGCAACCGCTGGCGTTATATAATATGCGAGTTCGGGATCCCGAGGTCCTCATGCGTGTGGGAAACGGTGGACAATCTTAAGTTCGAGCATTTATGTGATGAGCTCGGAATCAAGAAGTACTACTTGTCCCCGGCTCGTAGTAGTCGATAGACGACGAGAGGTCATATAAGGACTCCCCAAGGCGATACTGAAACCGTAGGAAGACACAAAGGAAAATGGGTAGTGCACCACAGAAATTATTATGTGCATCTGGGAACTACCGTGAGTCAACAAATCGGAAACCACAGCCCTGGCCTTTGGCACCAAAGCAGTAGATCTAGTCGAGGTCGGATTAAAATCACCAAGGATTGAACTAGCAAACATCGGGCAGCGAGGTCTTCTCTAAACCTGGATCTTCTAGAAGAAAAAGCGGCAGTCACAAAGTGCATGGATGACTATCACGGAAGCGCGAAATATTATGACCAAAAGGGTCAAAGCCCAAAAGTTACAAGTCGAGCGACACGGTTCTAAAAATCTTCTACCATTAAGGAAGGACCCGCACATGGGAAGGCTGGGACACAATTGGAAGGGCACACATCGTATCTCGTAATCCAGGCACGGCAGGCTGCATGAACTCAAGCGGAAGAAGGAAAAACCCTACCCCACTCATGGAACGCTGAACACCTCAAACGTTTCTACCAATAAGACCTTGGAATGTAGCCTGTAATAAAGATCCACAGTCTTGATTTCAAATAACACTCTCCATTTTGGTGTTGAAAATATTGCGGTAGGCCCCGAAGCAAATAAGTTATAATGATAAAGCCGAGGCTCGGCGAGAAAGTGCAGGTGGAAGAGCGCATGATTCCTGGGTGTTCTTTATTTCAAAGGAGCTACAATTAAATACAAAATTTCATTACATGGAGGTTACAAGCACCTCAGGGGATTACAAAATCTTTCTTTGCATCTCAAAGTACGAGTTGAGCTTAGTTCTTCACACTTGCCAACACCACAATGAGAGAGGCAAAAACCACAAGAAAGGGAAAAAGAAAAAGAGGAAGATAGAGTGAGAAAGAGAAAGGGAGAGGGAGAGAGAGAAAGAGAAGGAGAAAGAGAAAGAAAAGAAGAAAGAGGAAAGAAAAAACAGAGAAAGCGGTATTTAAAAGTTTTTCTTTGAAACCACCGCGCCCCCTCCCAGAAGTCGTTCCTGCGCAGTTCTATCATTGGGCACCCAGCTGAGAACGACACAGCCTCCACGAGGGAGGAACTAGGGGTGAAACACGGCTCCTACAAGTGGTGAGCCATCGACGCAAGCGTCGGCCCGCGATCACGGTCTACCCGTGCGGTGATGACGAGCCTTGGCGCTTCATCGTGCGCGGACTCGGAACTACGCGAAGAAAGGATGAAGGTTGGAAGCATAGCACCATAATAGAAGGATCACTATTTATAAGGAAGCTAGGACGCTTGGGAAGTCGTGCAATCCATCCCAATTCTCCATAGATCCGCATTAAAGCTATGCATGCTTTTCCAAGCGAAGGAAGACGAAAGGGTCTTAGCGCCCAGGAGCCCAATAACTCAGTTTTCTGAGCTTAACATCTCAGGAGGGTCTTAGCACCTAGGAGCCCAGTAGCTCAGTTTGCGGAGCTTAACAGCTCAAAAGGGTCTTAGCGCGGGGCCCGGTGGCTCGGTTGCGGAGCTGCGGAAGGGTCTTAGCGCCCGGGAGCCCGATGGCTCGGTTACGGGCTTAACCTTCGAGAGGGTCTTAGCGCCCAAGAGCCATATAGCTCAGTTCGCGGAGCTTAACAGCTCAGGAGGGTCTTAGGGGAAATAGCTCAATTCGCGGAGCTTAATAACTCAGGAGGGTCATAGCTCCCAGTAGCTCAGTTCACGGAGCTTAACAACTCAGGAGGGTCTTAGCCTAAGCGATGTGTGATTGACTCACCAACTCAGGCGATCTTGGCGCCGAACCGGTAACTCGGATTCGATAACGTTCGAGGTCTTAGCGCCGAACCCGGTAGCCGGTTTGAGGCTTTAACGGCTCAAGGGTCTTAGCGCCCGAAGCCCGATAGTTGGGATCGGTAGCTTTCGGTTCTGACTTAACGGCTGAAGTGCTTGACCCGAGCCCGATGGCTGGATTTTTCGAGCTTAACGGTTAGGGACAAAAAGCCACGGGCCATGAAGCTCGGGGCCCGATTACCTCGGGTTGCGGAGCATAAGCGCTCAGGAGGCCTTGCGGCCCAAGAGCCGGGTAGTTGGTCATTAGAGCGTAGTTGCTCAAGGGAGACATCGTGGCTGAGACGAAGCGGCTGAATCGATGAAACGGGAAAATGAGCGAAGAAGTGTCAGTGAATCTTATTATATCAACAAAGAGTCAAGATTAAAAGCAATACAAAAAACCCAGGCTCCGCGCCAGGATACGATAAGGTTAAAAAAAAAAAAAAAAAAAAAAAAAAAAGAGCTGGAAGCGCTAACGTGGGGCTGGGCTTGCGGAGTTGAGAGTCAGCGAGGCCCGGCCAGTGAGCATAATGACTAGCCCTCGGAGGAACCCGAGGATCGCTAGGCACGGGAGCACGATCAAGGGCCCCTGAAAACACCTCGGCACCCGCATCAACCTGCGACCTCGAAGCGGATCCTTGACACCATCGTCAAGCTGGATGTTGAACTCTAGGTCTAGGAAAGCTCGGGAAGCCCGATGTTGAAAGGCAAGCCACCCGGAATCCCATTGGGTGTAATCCTCGTCTTTAAGCTCCGCTATCACTTCTCCCCTCAGATTAGCCAAAGCCTCCTGCCTCCTTGAGTCCATCCCCGAAGCCGGCGAGGCTCACTCCGTGAGCGTTCCCTGAGTAACCCGCCTCCCGAGGCCTCTTAGGGGCCGGCTCCAAGCGACTATCTTGGCCTGAGTCACCCTTGACAACGCAGCTCCTCTACGGCGGCCCGTGACTCATCTTCAATGACAGCCGCGATCATAGGGCCTCATTTCTTTATCCTCGGCCGCCCTCACCCACCGGCATGCTTGGTCAGACCTGTGCTTCCACCGAGGTTCCTCGATCCAAGTCCCTTATCTGGGGTTGAAGATCAGCCCTCTCGGAGGTTAGGGAACAACCTTATCCTTATAAGACTTCACCGCCCTAGCGGAGCCCTCGGTAAGGCTGGCCCTCCTTGCTAAGCCTTTCGCATAAGTAGCCACCTGCCAAAAAAATAAAATAAATAAAAAATAAATAAAAAGAAAAAAGTTAGCTAACGAGTAGAGTAATAAAGAAAAGATCAATGGCTTGGGCGTCTGGCTAGGTTCCACGAAGCGAAGAGCGGAAAGCCTCCTCGGCGAGCGGGGCATCCCTTGTCATGGTTGGAGTCGCGTAGGATGGAGGAAATAACCTCAACAGCGAGCTCCGCATGAGAAAGTAGAGAGTCCTCATCCCCTGCAGCCTCAAAGCGATCACGATTCCTTGTCACCTCATCTGGCATTACATGAGGGGGCACGAAGCCTGTGTCGGACCAAAATAGGAAGAACCTCTAACGGGGCTCGGTATTGCTCGAAGAGTCTCGGCCTCGGCGAACAAGGAAGAGGCTCCCACCTTTAGGATCTTACCCCGAGCAGGGGGGCAGCACTCTTGTGAGCTCGGAGGTTTCCGTTTCATGCTCCTCTTCTTGTTTGCGGCACACTCAAGCGGGGCCAAGAAGCTCTCTCGTGTAAGAACGCGATAAGGAGCTACGAAAGCGGAAGGTGAGGAGACCTGAAACGAAGGCCTCATGTGGAGGGGAGAAGATCTCAGGAAAGGAAGTCGGGCTGGCCTCGCACCAGACGGTCTAGGAATATCTGACCCTAATGGGCTGGAATGGGCTCGCGGGCGCACTTCACCGGCTTGACTTCCTCCTCGTCCTTAGGGTGAGATGGTAGAGCACACTGCAGTGTATGCGACCAGTATGTCGGGAAATATCCATGACCTTTGAAAACCAGGACAAACCAAAGCGAAGGAGAGCTCACGTAAAGTTCTCGGGGGTAGTCAGACGCGGGAAACGCAGTGTCTCGATTAAAGGGTTATCTTGATAATGGTATGACAAAGAAATAACGTTCCTTCCAATACTTGTGCGAAGATGGAAGGTTCGAAATAATCAACTTGGCGTTGGAGCACTTGGAGATATAAAGAAAGCCTTCAGCGGCCTCCTTTACACTGAAGAAGTCCATAAGCAGGGCAATACTGGGAACACCCAGGCCTCTGTCCCTAAAAACGACTAATAGCCCCACTAGAACACCCCAAAAGTTAGGGGAAAGCTGAGAGGGGCAGACATTGAAATGATGCAGAACCATTATTATAAAAGGATGCAAAGGGAAGCGGAGGCCATTCTCGAACGCCACCTCAGAAAAACACACCATCTTGGGCGCGGGCCAGTAGGTGAATTGACACGTCGGGGCACCAAACTGGATCCTAAGCGGGGGCCTCTGAGACGCAAAGATCTCACCGTATAAAGATTTGACCCGACTGGGGCCCATAGCCTCAACATTCTGTATGGAAGCCCTCAAATATTCAGAGTCGCTAGGATACCGAATTTCATTAATTTTTCCCTTGAGCTTATCCAAGGGGAAAGGAGGCTCCCTTGGAGCAACCCAGTGAACCATCACAGCCAAACTATCGGACTCCCCTTCAATCGCTGGAACTGACGCCTCGACAGAGTTACTCCTATCGCAAAATAGAGGAGCGGCCAAGGGACCCGTAGATGCAGGCTAAGTAAGAAAAAGGGGAAATAGAAGAAAATACGAGAACTGACCAAGCACGCCCTAGGCCTCGCAAAGTCGAAAGCAAAAGATAGGGGAAGAAAGACGTACCAAGGCTAGAAACAGACGAGGACACCGGCCCCCAGCGAGATATCCAAGGACCTGTGATCTGGTAATAGTCGGACAAAAGTCGAAAAAGGAAGCCTAAACTTGGAGGCAGCTTCAAACGGGAACAAAGTGCAAGATGGTTAGGGAACATTTTAAGGAAGCTAAGAGCCACGGCCAGAAATAGCGAATCGGCCGTCATTATCCACGAAGTTGAACGATGACCATGTAATCAAACCGCTACGAGTAGCCATGTGGGTATCACCTAATCTAAGAAGCGTCTGACCTTGCCCCTCGCTCGCTTTAGTCAAAGGCTGGGGGGCAACTGATGGGGCTTGAAATACTAGGCGAACATGCCTAACAAGGGCGACTCGCGCTTTAAAGTCCTAGTAGCCCCGAGGAATCCGTATTAGGAAAACACCCAATCTCCACCAATCGGGAAAGTAGGATATTTCCTAATTGTACTTATCAATTATCCCTTATCAATCGAGTTTCACGATAAGGAAGAAAATCTCCACCATTGGGAGGAATATCGTATCATCCCCTTCAGCGAGAAAGATACTATTACGTAATAAATGTCCAGTAGGAAAGTTATCGTGATCATCTAGTTATAAATATAAGGCCACTATTTCAGGGTGAAGGTGCGCGAGACATATACACAAAACTTCATTCCTAAGCGGTTGATCTTCTCTTCCGCCGGAAGAAGCCGGCTTAGGCATCGGAGAGAGAGCGAGGGTGAGCCCTCCACCCGTCAGCTTTTTGTTTCTTGTTTTCATAGAGGAGCCCAACATCCAGAGATAGCGGACCGGCCGAGCAAGTCCAGCACGCTCCAGCCCAGTTCCGGTCGAAAAAGCCTCATTAAGAACTTTTTGAATTACTGTTTTGTTAGAAAGTTGGTTGTTTTGGGATTGAATGTTTGTAAACTTCATTCAGAAAATTTATGTTGATAGAATGTTATGTTTTGAGACTATTAGCTTTGAATAATTTATCTTGTTGAGAGATGTTAGCTCAATGATATGTTGTTATACTTTAAGGGATAATTTATGTCATTGGAAATTGTTGTTTTTACGAAGTTAGTTTAAATTTTTGTAAGTATATTCCAAGGCAAAGGATTTCAAACAAATTTTGAAGATCATAATTTAATGAATTGGGGTTTAATGCCCTATATGAATTGGCAATAATATACTTAGTTCGGGGTGTTCACAGATTTTCTCTTCCGTTCAGCTTAATGATAGTAATATTCTTGTACAGCTGATATAGGTCGATTTTTATTGGTTCATCCGCTGGCCCGGTCTTGGCAGCCACGACCCGATCCTTTTTCGATTTGGGCGGGTTGTTTAGTTGGTGCCATCGTTGTCGTTGGTGTTGTTAGTTGTTGTTCTTGGTCACGTGCCTACTTGACTTTGGTCTTGGCCCGAGTTTTGCATGACTTATTTCCACGTGTCGATTTGCCGTGGGCGTGTTCCGACCCACTTAAAATATGACAAGCGTTAAGTAAAATATATGAGCATTTATGCGGTTAGGAAAATTATTAGGGTAAGTTTTAGTAGTGTTTTTTTATTTAAAATTTTTGTTGCTAAGTATTTTTTGAAAAAAGAGAATCACCCATCATTACTTTTCCAGAAAAAAGATAATGTATTTTTTAATATTACAAGTGATTTTCAAAATTCTAAAAGTGATAAATGGTCGAATTAAAACCATTGTTAACCTTCTACACCTTATAATAATATTTCTCTAGTAAAATAAATCCAGCGTAATGAACCTTCATAAAGTCCGTATGGCAAATTTTCTCTTAACGTGGTCGAATACTCAGGGGCCTCATGGAACATTTCTTTGCAAAAAAAATAACATACGAAGCAATATAAATCACATAGAATTAGGGAAAGAAAGAAGTGTAAGCGGGGTTAATTTGAGATATATAAAATTATAATATATCAAGTCCTTAATTTTTCTAGAAGTTCTAATACGTACTTCATCAATCATAATTTTGAGTAGTTCCATGTTCTTTTTCCAATCGGTAGCATCTCCCAGAACAGTGTCTTCGGGTTTGTGTAACTTTATTAGCTTCTTTGCTACATCCTTATACC